>JAWQFJ010002475.1:76825-111825 GCA_034096865.1 Theodoxus fluviatilis | reverse complement strand
TAAACTCATCCATTCAGCAGTGACTGCCATTGAATCAGGTTTTGTCTCGCACATTTTAAAGTCGGACGACAGTTTCCCAATGAAAACTGGAACATTGCGATCGGAATATCACACAACCCCATGCTGGACCTGATGTGAATGGGTAATTGACAACTCCAGAGTGACAACGTCTGTTTCCTGATGAAATATATGGATGTCCCGTGCTGCTGAATAGACACACACCGAATGGGTCGATGCACTTTCATCAAGTCAGCAACGGTCTAGCGAGGAAGCAGACGAGATCTAGAACACAATCGATCGCTTCAACATGCCTGTGAGTGAAGTCTTTCATTTTCCAGTCCGTCGCACAGCACAGCTTGTAGTCTCAGAGCTGGGTTCGAGGAGGACAGACTGTGGAACTTCGCAGGAGAGTGCAGTGTGGGAAGAGGTCAAATGTCGAATGGCTTCCTCTGCTTGTCCCTCCAACCCTGTTTTTCTTCCAAAGTAGACAGAAAATAAGAAGCAGATCTTGTCATGTGGGTCACCTGAAGAGCCTCCTTCAACTCCAACTCTCCAAACGTGATTTTCTTCGTGACATTTTGAAAATGGGAGAGAAAGATGAATCGAGGTATCTGGAGCCAGGGGCTTTTCTGGTTATTTACAGAGTTTAGCCTTGTGCTCCATTTACCCATCTCCTCCGTCTTGCCCCTTCAGAGTTTTAACATCCAGGACAGGCTACGTGACTACCATGACAGAAAGCAGGTATCTAGGACAGACGGGAAAACAGAAAAAATCCGGTCCCGTTCATTCGGACGATTTAGACCACGGCGACTGTGCAAACCGGGACATTTACCCATTCTCTTCCCACCTGCCCATCCAAAGTTTCAACATCCAGGACTGGCTACGTGACTACCATAAAGGAAACTAGGTATCTCGGACAGACGGGAAAACAGGGCAATCAGGCCCCGTGATTCGGACGTTGTAGACCAGGGCGAGTGGGCAAACAGGGAAAATCAGTACGAACCACACACCAGAATCAGACGATTACGATCACGACAACGAGCTACCACCACGGGCTACTCCAAACAACGCTGCTGTAAGCAGTAAACCAATCACAGGTTCGAGGTTTGAATGAGGACACAAGGGTTGGACTATCATTTTCCAGGGTGATCTGAAATCAGGGTTGGGTCTTAATGACCTGATGCTGTCTTGATTACACCGGCAGCCTCCTTGACTGTTTTGCGCCCATTGGCTCTACGACTAAAGCAGGGTTGGAAGGTCAGCAGCCAGGGACTCCAGCGGATGAGAGGGACTTCGAGCAGCTCCGTACGTACGTATGGTGCTCTCCTCCGTCATCCAGCCTTCTTTAACAGAGGCGTGACCAGTCCCTGAAGCCTCGTAGAGATCCCCAGCACTGTACGGACGACCCATGCTATGGTCCTGAAGCCTCGTAGAGATCCCCAGCACTGTACGAACGACCCATGCTATGGTCCTGGAAAATGCGACAGAACATCGGCGTTTGCGTACTCCACAAAGATGGGTGGATGGAATTTTACGGCCTCACAGCCTTTGTAGGCGTTTTAAGGTCACTGAGCACGAACATCACGAGAACTGTTTAGATCAAGCGCAAATCAAATCATGGTGTCCACAGTTCTTCGCCTCCTACAAATCGCGTACTGGAGACACGGTGGATCTATTCTGACCCCCAGCTCACATGGGTGGGGGTCTATTCTGACCCCCAGCTCACAGGGGGGTCTATTCTGACCCCCAGCTCACAGGGGGTTTGTGTACTTGACAAAGCTGAAGGCAAAGGAAATAAGGTGGTAGGTCTAGGTACAGAAGAGAGAAGGAAATATGGTGGTAGGTCTAGGTACAGAAGAGAGAAGGAAATAAGGTGGTAGGTCTAGGTACAAAAGAGAGAAGGAAATAAGGTGGTAGGTCAAGGTACAGAAGAGAGAAGGAAATAAGGTGGTAGGTCTAGGTACAGAAAAGAGAAGGAAATAAGGTGGTAGGTCTAGGTACAGAGGAGAGAAGGAAATAAGGTGGTAGGTCTAGGTACAGAAGAGAGAAGGAAATAAGGTGGTAGGTCTAGATACAGAGGAGAGAAGGAAATGAGGTGGTAGGTCTAGGTACAGAAGAGAGAAGGAAATAAGGTGGTAGGTCTAGGTACAGAAGAGAGAAGGAAATAAGGTGGTAGTTCTAGGTACAGAAGAGAGAAGGAAATAAGGTGGTAGGTCAAGGTACAGAAGAGAGAAGGAAATAAGGTGGTAGGTCTTGGTACAGAAGAGAGAAGGAAATAAGGTGGTAGGTCTTGGTACAGAAGAGAGAAGGAAATAAGGTGGTAGGTCTTGGTACAGAAGAGAGAAGGAAATAAGGTGGTAGGTCAAGGTACAGAAGAGAGAAGGAAATAAGGTGGTAGGTCTAGATACAGAGGAGAGAACGGAAGAGGGATGGAAGTCGCGGTAGCAAACATGGGTAAAGGGGGAGTGGGAGAGCAGTGGGTTGTGGTCCGTTTCTAGAGAAGATGGCGGTTGGATGAGGTGGATGAGATTGGGGAGGGAGGGGGGGGGGAGGGGTGCGGGTGGGGAGGAATGGGGCGAAGTGGGTGGGGAAAGGGCACTGAGAGAGAGAGAGAGAGAGAGAGAGAGAGAGAGAGAGAGTGGGTGGGATTCAAAGTGAGGGAGAGGGAGACGGATCGAAACTTCTCACAGGTCAAGTTCCCCAGGCTCAGACGTAAGCTCTCGTCTGGGACGGAGGCATGCGCAGAGAAATGGAAAGTGTCGCGGGAGTTTCGGATCCGAAGCTGATGTCGCATTTAGACGATGTTTACGGAATCTGGATGGGACCGCTTTGACGAGAAGATCCTGGAAAATGTCCTGATCAAGTCCCATGCTAATGAGGTACTCGCTCCACAGAGGATCGAGGGCCGTGTGTGTGTGTGTGTGTGTGTGTGTGTGTGTGTGTGTGTGTGTGTGTGTGTGTGTGTGTGTGTGTGAGTGTGTGTGTGTGTGTGGGGGGTTTGTATGTGTCTGTGCGTGTGTGAATTTTGTGTGTGTATGTGTGTGTGTGCGTGCGTATGTGTGTGTTTGTGTGTGAGTGTGTGTGTGTGTGTGTGTGTTTTTGTGTTTGTGTGTGTGTGTGTGTGTGTCTGTGTGTGTGTGTGCGTGCGTGTGTGGTTGTGTGTTTGTGTGTGTATTTGTATGTGTGTGTGTGAATTGTGTGTAAATGGTGTGTGTGTGTATACATGTGTGTGTGTGTGTGTGTGTGTATTTGCGCGCGCGCGCATGCGCCCTGTCCTTTTCTATTGGATGAATAAATAGCTACAAGAAAGTAGTATGTGAAGCAGACAATTAGGCAGCAGCAACAAAAGCAGTTGAAGGAGGAGAAGCAGAAAGAAGAGGGGCAGAAGGAGCATGAAGAGAAGGAGCAGGAGGAGGAGGAGGAGTAGGAGGAACAGGAGCAGGAGGAGCAGGAGCAGAAATAGCACGAGCAGGAACAGGAGCAGAAGAAGCAGGAGCAGAAGGAGCAGGAGCAGAAGAAGCACGAACAGGAGCAGAAACAGAAGGAGCCGGAGCAGAAACAGAAGGAGCAGGAGGAGTAGGAGGAGCAGAAGGAGCAGGAGCAGAAACAGAAGGAGCAGGAGGAGTAGGAGGAGCAGAGGGAGCAGGAGCAGGAGCAGAAACAGAAGGAACAGGAGCAGAAACAGAAGGAACAGGAGAAGCAGGAGCAGAAGAAGCAGAAACAGAAGGAGCAGGAGCAGAAACAGAAGGAGCAGGAGCAGAAACAGAAGGAACAGGAGGAGCAGGAGCAAAAACAGAAGGAACAGGAGGAGCAGGAGCAGAAACAGAAGGAACAGGAGGAGCAGGAGCAGAAACAGAAGGAACAGGAGGAGCAGGAGCAGGAGCAGAAGAAGCAGAAACAGAAGGAGCAGGAGCAGAAACAGAATGAACAGGAGAAGCAGGAGCAGAAGGAGCAGGAGCAGAAACAGAAGGAACAGGAGAAGAGGAGCAGAAGGAGCAGGAGCAGAAGGAGCAGGAGCATGATGAACAGAAGCCTTACACGGCATTAGCGTTTTTTCCAATACTATAATTTCTTCAATCTTCATTGGCTCTTTTGTATCAAACACCCTTTAACCACAATCAGTCTCTATTCTTTTTACTTTTTTAATTCACTGATAAATGGACTAGAAACGTCTACTCCTCAACTGGAAGGTTGCAAAGACTGCGGTGAGAGTGTTCTCCCCTTGAACAACAGCACGTGGTGCACGCTGGGAAAAGTGATGCCGACCGAAGGTCACCATTACTGATCACAGGCGATCGATAGGGCCGCGGGCTACTTCCTGTCAGGCATGGTTGACCACCAAGCTCCATTTCTCGCACGTCCTTGCCAGCTGTCCAGTAATTTGGCCGAGTGGCCCTGGTGTGGAATGTGGGTGTTGACAGACAGTGTGCCTGTTGACAGGAACGCGCATTCTAGTGGTGGGGAGGGAGAGACAGGAAAGCGAACAAGCATGTGGGCATTGAAGAGAATAATTATGGGATTGAAAGGGCACCAAAAGGACGTAGAGAGTATGAGTGCATGGTGTGTGTGCGCGTGCGTGTGCGTGTGCGAGTGTGTGTGTGTTTGTATGTGTTTGTGTGTGTGCGTGTGTGCGTGCGTGTGTGTGTGTGTGTGTGTGTGTGTGTGTGTGTGTGTGTGTGTGTGTGTGTGTGTGCGTGTTTGTGTGTTTATTTCTCGTAATCCGGGAAAAAAAATCTTTGGCATTTCATTAAAGATGTCTGTGAGTCAAACATTACCATTATTGAGAGAGAATAAGAAAGAAGGGGGGAAGGAGAGATTGATTGATTGATTGATTCTTTATTTATCAAGGATGAAATTTAGGCATTTCTGCCTTTCTTACAAATTGTCCTTGCTCATAAAGAAATGAAAACACTGATAATTAAGACACGAAATACACAGTAGCTAATCCATGTACAACAGTTGGTAAGGTATATAAAGAATATGATCAACAATGACAAATATTTTTGTATGTCTTTGACAACTGTCAGTTCAGTGAGTCTTGAAGATCAAGCAATACGTGTCAAATGTACAGGCGACAGAAGTGAGATCATCTGAATAGATAATCACGTATGGATGCTTTAAAAGACGTCACGAAAGTATTGTTCCTTAGGTGCAATGGCAGTGTATTCCATATCATAACACCTGAATATGTAATACTGCCTTTGAAAATGTCTATTCTAGGTTGTGGTAGAATGAAAGTGTTGCGAGATAGTGAATGGCTTGTTAGGGGACGAATGAAGAGATCAGTAAGATACTTCGGTGCTTGTGAATGAGCAATTTTGTGCATAAGGATGCATTTATTGAGGACGAGGTGTTTTTGAAAGGGTAGTAAGCCAAGATTTTTTATCTTTTCATCCGTAGATAATGTTGAGTCGGAAATGATAAGCTTGGCAGCTCGTCTGTACAGTGATTTAATCTTGTTCAAGTGCACTGCCATAGAGCCATCCCATACAACAGATGCAAAATTAATATGGGAATTTATGTGTGCGTGAAAAACATTATGCATGCATCGGTGGTGACAAAATGCCTCAGTTTGGAGAGTAGGAAAATGTTCTTAGCAATAGTTTTGCATAAGGAATTGACATGTTGTTCCCAAGTTAGTTGTTCATCAACAATTATGCCTAGCACTCTGTGTTCAGAAACTTGCTCAATAATTTCATTTTCTAGCATAAGGTTGATGGTTACGGATTGTCGTTGACGTTTTTGTCTTGTAGTTAGGATTATGCACTTGGTTTTTGAGGGCTTTATGACCATTCTATTTGATGAACACCATTTTTGTAAATCATCAAGGGTAACGTTCAGGGTGCATTGGATGGAATTTATGCTTCTGTCGCTTACGCTGATAATGGTGTCATCTGCAAACATAGTGCAAGGTGTCTCTCTGTCTCTCTCTCTCTCTGTGTCTCTCTGTGTGTCTCTCTCTGTCTCTTTCTCTCTCTCCCTCTCTCTCTCTCTCTATCTCTCTCTCTCTCTCTCTCTCTGTTTCCCTTCCGGCCCGCTCACCTCAGTGGCAGGACGTGTTTACGTCGCTCTCCTACATTTTCGCCTGTTGTAGTGAAAAGGTGGTAAAACATGCCAGTAACTGGTCTTCCAGCTGCATTGGAGGTCATGCTTTCCACACTTCTGGAGAGCGATACCATGTCCTCATTCAAAGTATTCGGAGAAAGAAATGCTACTGTAGTGGTTCAGAGATTCACGTCCCAGGCTGGCCAGCCATCTTCCTTCAATCAAACGACAAATGCTGAGCAATAGTTTTGCATAAGGAATTGACATGTTGTTCCCAAGTTAGTTGTTCATCAACAATTATGCCTAGCACTCTGTGTTCAGAAACTTGCTCAATAATTTCATTTTCTAGCATAAGGTTGATGGTTACGGATTGTCGTTGACGTTTTTGTCTTGTAGTTAGGATCATGCACTTGGTTTTTGAGGGGTTCATGACCATTCTATTTGATGAACACCATTTTTGTAAATCATCAAGGGTAACGTTCAGGGTGCATTGGATGGAATTTATGCTTCTGTCGCTTACGCTGATAATGGTGTCATCTGCAAACATAGTGCAAGGTATCTCTCTCTCTCTCTCTCTGTGTCTCTCTCTGTCTCTTTCTCTCTCTCTGTCTCTCTCTCTCTATCTCTCTCTCTCTCTCTGTTTCACTTCCGGCCCGCTCACCTCAGTGGCAGGACGTGTTTACGTCGCTCTCCTACATTTTCGCCTGTTGTAGTGAAAAGGTGGTAAAACATGCCAGTAACTGGTCTTCCAGCTGCATTGGAGGTCATGCTTTCCACACTTCTGGAGAGCGATACCATGTCCTCATTCAAAGTATTCGGAGAACGAAATGCTACTGTCGTGGTTCAGAGATTCACGTCCCAGGCTGGCCAGCCATCTTCCTTCAATCAAACGACAAACTGCTGGAGAAGAAAACCTCCCGACCAGCTGCGCAAAGACCAGCAGAGACGCAACAACTACCGAAACACCGACCTTGCTAGTAAGCAAGCTCCGTCGAGTTTGTGTCCCTCCACTGCGTGTCCTGAGACCAGTCCACAATAAATTCCATCAGTTTCTTCGTCCACCTTGCCCACTGCACTGTACCCGCCAAACCCAAGCAACACACGTGAAAAGCATGTTGAGAAGTGTGCAAGCACTGAAAGTGGGTCATCGGATGACACATCAGCCTCCAACCGAAAAAACAGCCTCGTCAGCTGTCAGTGAAAGTGCAGCGCCAGACGAGTAGGAGCGTTCCGCTAGAATACAACAAATCGTGGACAAGGTGATGCAGCCCTTCCGAGACAAGAGGCAGAGGCAAAGGCGGTTGAGTGCGCTACCTCCGTGTCAAGTGATCCACGTGTCGACCGTGGAATCGTCGAGGCTTCGTTGCAGCCGCCGATCACTTTGACTGCACGTGTCTCGTCTGGTACACAGCACAGCCGTCTCGGTGCGGCTACTCCACCAGCTAGGCGAGAAGGAGCGACCGGTACCCATCCACCCCGTCGTCGGCAGCATCCCTGGCGCTCCAAGAGGAGGTAACTGACGTGATGGACAGTGATGAACTTTCGCTCTCGCTACTCGCGCAACAAGACTTGTTGTTGAAGTCTTGACCCCCCCCCCCCCCCCCCCCCCCCCCCCCCCCCCCCCCCCCCACCCCACCCCACCCCTGACGTTTTGTTTTCGTTTAAGTAATTTGGATCCAATTGTAATAGGCCGGTGGCCTGAACAATAAACCTTTCGTTTGTTCGATCGTTCGTTCGTTCTCTGTGTTTCTCTCTCTCTGTCTCTCTGTCTCTCTCTCTGTCTCTGTCTCTCTCTCTCCTCTCTCTCTCTCTCTCTGTCTCTGTCTCTCTCTCTCTCTGTCTCTCTGTCTCTCTGTGTCTCTCTGTGTCTCTCTGTGTCTCTCTCTCTCTGTGTCTCTCTGTGTCTCTGTCTCTCTCTCCCTGTCTCTATTTCTCTGTCTCTCTCTCTCCCTGTCTCTCTCTGTCTCTCTCTGTCTCTCTCTGCCTATCTCTCTATCTCTCTCTGTCTCTCTCTCTCTGTGTCTGTCTCTCTCTCTGTGTCTCTCTCTCTGTCTGTCTGTCTCTCTCTTTCTCTCTGTCTGTCTCTCTCTCTGTCTCTCTCTGTCTGCCTGTCTCTCTCTCTCTCTCTCTCTCTCCCTGTCTCTCTCTCTCTCCCTGTCTCTGTCTCTCTCTCTCTCCCTGTCTCTCTCTGTATCTCTCTCTCTGTCTCTCTCTCTCTGTCTGTCTGTCTGTCTGTCTGTCTGTCTGTCTGTCTGTCTGTCTGTCTGTCTGTCTGTCTGTCTCTCTCTCTCTCTCTCTCTCTCTCTCTCTCTCTTTCTCCAGAGAACTCTCGTCAATTTCTAAACGCGTGTGAGGTCAGTGCGACAAACTAGCCTCCCTTTTAAAATGCACTGGCGTCAGATTTACAAAGGGCTCTTTGCTTTTGCCACTTCTCTGTAAAAGAGAGACGCAATATCATGAGAAAATTTCTAATGGATTAGATTGCAAGACATTATGAGCGAGAACAAGCTGCTGTTGAAACGTTAGAATGCGCGTGACTGGAGAATATTTCCGGCAACTCCGTCAAAGTGTTCATGAAAAACAGCCAGTTTCGCTCACGTATCAATCGATGTGCAGTCGTCGACAATGATTACCATTCAATTTGTCAAAGATTCAAGATTTAAAAATAAAAACACTATTTGCTCATCGGTCGGGAGCGCTGTATAATTTTAGCTGGAAAGCTAATTTTTTAGGACAGTTTTCCGTTTGTCAAGGTCTTTTGTGTCGGCCTTCCCTGCAAAATGTACAGATGATGGAAACCAAAATGTCAAAGCAAACTTAAAAAACCCCTGCAGGTTTTGTTGTGGCATTCGCGAATGATTAAGGAATTGTGGAGTTTGACCGTGAGGTTTTAGAAATGGAATTCTCCAAACATGACATTGAATGACGGGTTTGTGCCAAAAATTGACAAACTCTACTAGACTGCAGCAGTCTCTCTCTCTCATGCACTCTCTCTCTCGCTCTCTCTCTCGCTCTCTCTCTCTCTCTCTGTCTCTCGCTCTCTCTCTGTCTCTCTGTCTCTGTCTCTCTCTGTCTCTCTGTCTCTGTCTCTCTCTCTCTCTCTCTCTCTCTACTATGTTACAAACAAGGGAGATATATTCTTTTCACAAGGTATTCAAGACAACCTTGAACTAGAGCAATTTCTTTTTGACTTGAACAAACCTGTCTTCAGGGACATGTACAGTCGTTTTCGCCTGAGTTTTAGCGAACTGTGTGCACCGATATAGATATCGTGAGCCAGCTACGCTGTTGTGCCCTCGTTGCAATGAAAGATTCGTGGATGAAATACATTTTATATTGCATGTTCAGCCTATGAAGATATACAAATAAGATACGTACAATTTTGTACTGCGTTAACTATGCAAAAAAGTTTGTCTTCCTCGAATTAAGACGTTGGAAAGAGTAAAATATGAGAATGCATATTTATTCCATGCATTTATGAGAAGGAGGTCTACACCATGAACTGTGACATTTGTGCTCGTGATACCAAGTCCTTGTACTGGGCGGATGGCCTTAATAATAAAGTTTTCGTTCGTTCATTGCCTCTCCCTCTCTTGTCCCCCCACCAAACTCCACCCACCCTCCTCTCTCTATCTCCCTCTCCCTTCGATATGCAGCACACTCGCATGTATTACGTTTGTCAACCTACTAATGTATAGTGTCATCCCTTTAACACGTGTTTTTTTACCATTACGCATGTGACTCTTTTGATGGGTCGTGAAGTCTGAACTCTCTCTCTCTCTCTCTCTCTCTCTCTCTCTCTCTCTCTCTCTCTCTCTCTCTCTCTCTCACTCAGCGGCTAGCGCTCGCGCCGGTAGGACGTGTTTGTCTCGCTCCGGCCTGTTCACACTACCGTGAAGTAAAAGTAGCACCATGCCAGTCGCTGGACTTCCAGCTGCCCTGGATACGCTTCTGACATCCCTGCTGATGACCGAGGAGCCTACAAGTTGGAAGGTGGACGGTGAAGGTGGCAGTGTCGTCGTCGTGTTAAGATTCAGACAGCGCGACGGTCAGCCATTGCTCACGAGTAACAAGCGTGGATTTTGGCGCAGGAAGACTCCAGCACAGAGACGACGGGACCAACAACGGGCAGAAGAACATCGACAGAGGGGTGAGCAGAGACATTTCGAGTATATTTCGCGAACAAATTCTGTCGGAAATGATGTCGTGAAAGAAACTGTTTGTGCTCACGCTGATGCACGAGGTACTCGCCCCCAAGTGCCGCCCGATTACGTCACCCTACCACCCGTGACCTCTGACCCCTCCAGCTGTGATGAGATGGAAGAAGCAGCAACCTCGGCCTCCAACAAGGATTCCCCTGCAGAAGAGGCACCACACCTTCCCGATGACCCTCCCGTTAGCAACGTTCCATCCGCTAAGAAAGAGGCAACGTTGGAGGACCTGCAGAAGCTGATGAGCGAGATGGCTCAGAGCATGTCCCGTACCATGCAGGAACAAGTGAGCGCATTCGGGACCAGCATTGCAGAGGCTTGTGATCCGGGCAAAGTGACAGACGAGGCTCCATCGTTTCCATCTACCTCTACAGACTGCCTGCACGATCCCGAGGCATCAGACAAGTGGACCTTCCTGTCGACACGTACAAGTGCACCCGGAGATACTCGACCTGTACTTCCTCCTCGGTCAGCTGTTCGTCAACGCGACAGGAATGCCGCAAGCGTAAACAAGCCCACAACGAGCAGGACGTCGCCGACGCGCCAGCAACCTCCACGCGTTGCACGCAGAAAATGAACATTTCGAGAAATTCATCGTTTTCACGCGTGCTCGTTGCATGTGCCGAAACTGGTTGCCAGTTTTTGAAGAACCTTTTTATAGTTTTTTTTTAATTTTATGATCGTGTTTTCTTCGCGTTTCGCTCCAATGTAATGGGCCGGTGGCCTATACATTAAAATCATTTCGTTCGTTCGTTCTCTCTCTCTCTCTCTATCCCCGCTGCATGCATAGGATGGAATGCCGGCTTAGCGTGGGCTTAGTGGGCACAGCTGCTGGATCCATCAGGTCTGATCAGCTGAAGAACACCTATGTACTACTCCGTCCCTGTCCTGCAAGGACCTCCGAGGGCAGGTGCAGCAGCAGGCATTGAGCCCTGCTTGTAGTCGGCAAACTTCACCTGCGCCAACCGCTGCACCCAATCACCCCATCGATTTCGCCCTCACAACTAAGACTCTGAAGGAATTGTTTGAAGTGTCCTCGAGAAGCTAACGTCATGTGTCATGTTCGTCTTCCTGTGTCCTCGTGCCTTTTTGTGTCTCCTCGTGTCTTCCCATGTCTTCTTGTGTTCTCATGCGTCTTTCTGTGTCCTAGTGTCTTCTTGTGTCTCCTCGTGTCTTCCCGTGTCTTCTTGTGTCCTCATGCGTCTTCCTGTGTCCTCGTGCCTTCTTGTGTCTCCTCGTGTCTTCCTGTGTCCTCTTGTGTCTTCGTGCCTTGTTGTGTCACCTCGTGTCTCTTCGTGTCGCCTCGTGTCTTCCTGTGTCCTCTTGTGTTCTCATGCGTCTTTCTGTGTCCTAGTCTTCTTGTGTCTCCTCGTGTCTTCCCATGTCTTCTTGTAATCTCATGCGTCTTCCTGTGTCCTAGTGTCTTCTTGTGTCTCCTCGTGTCTTCCCATGTCTTCTTGTGTCCTCATGCGTCTTCCTGTGTCCTCGTGCCTTCTTGTGTCTCCTCGTGTCTTCCTGTGTCCTCTTGTGTCTTCGTGCCTTGTTGTGTCACCTCGTGTCTCTTCGTGTCTCCTCGTGTCTTCCTGTGTTCTCGTGCCTTCTTGTGTCTCCTCGTGTCTTCCTGTGTCCTCTTGTGTTCTCGTGTCTTCTTGTGTCTCCTCGTGCCTCCTCGTGTCTCCTCGTGTCTTCCTGTGTCCTCGTGCTTTCTTGTATCTCCTAATGTCTTCCTGTGTCTTCTTGTGTCCTCGTGTCTCTTGTCTTCCTGTGTCCTCTTGTGTCCTCTTGTGTCCTCTTGTGTCCTCTTGTGTCCTCTTGTGTCCTCTTGCCGTCTTGTGTCTCCTCGTGCCTCCTCGTGTCTTCCTGTGTCCTCTTGTGTCCTCGTGCCTTCTTGTGTCTCCTCGTGTCTCCTCGTGTCTTCCTGTGTCCTCGTGTCTCCTCGTGCCTCCTCGTGTCTCCTAATGTCTTCCTGTGTCTTCTTGTGTCCTCGTGTCTCGTGTCTTCCTGTGTCCTCTTGTGTCCTCTTGTGTCCTCTTGCCGTCTTGTGTCTCCTCGTGCCTCCTCGTGTCTTCCTGTGTCCTCTTGTGTCCTCGTGCCTTCTTTTGTCTCCTCGTGTCTCCTCGTGTCTTCCTGTGTCCTCGTGTCTCCTCGTGCCTTCTTGTGTCTCCTCGTGTCTTTTTGTGTCCTCGTGTCTCCTCGTGTCTTCCTGTGTCCTCGTGTCTCCTCGTGCCTTCTTGTGTCTCCTCGTGTCTCCTCGTGTCTCCTCGTGTCTCCTCGTGTCTTCCTGTGTCCTCTTGTGTCCTCGAGTATCCTCGTGTCCTCTTGTGTCCTCGTGCCTTCTTGTGTCTCCTCGTGTCTTTCTGTGTCCTCTTGTGTCCTCGTGTCTCCTCGTGTCCTCTTGTGTCATCCTGCCTTCTTGTGTCTCCTCGTGTCTTCTTGTGTCCTCGTGCCTTCTTGTGTCTCCTCGTGTCTTCTTGTGTCCTCGTGCCTTCTTGTGTCTCCTCGTGCCTTCTTGTGTCCTCGTGCCTTCTTGTGTCTCCTCGTGTCTTCTTGTGTCTCCTCGTGTCTTCTTGTGTCCTCGTGTCTTCTTGTGTCTCCTCGTGTCTTCCTGTGTCCTCGTGCCTTCTTGTGTCCTCATGCGTCTTCCTGTGTCCTCGTGCCTTCTTGTGTCTCCTCGTGTCCTCCTGTGTCCTCTTGTGTCCTCGTGTCTCCTCGTGTCCTCTTGTGTCCTCATGCCTTCTTGTGTCTCCTCGTGTCTTCTTGTGTCCTCGTGCCTTCTTGTGTCTCCTCGTGTCCTCCTGGGTCCTCTTGTGTCCTAGTGTCTCCTCGGGTCTCCTCGTGTCTTCCTGTGTCCTCTTGTGTCTCCTCGTGCCTTCTTGTGTCCTCGTGCCTTCTTGTGTCCTCGAGCCCTATTGTGTCTCCTCGTGTCTCCTCGTGTCTTCCTGTGTCCTCTTGTGTCTCCTCGTGCCTTCTTGTGTCTCCTCGTGTCTCCTAGTGTCTTCCTGTGTCCTCGTGCCTTCTTGTGTCTCCTCGTGTCTTCCTGTGTCCTCTTGTGTCCTCGTGTCTCCTCGTGTCTCCTCGTGTCTTCGTGTCTTCTTGTGTCCTCCTGTGAGTTGGGAATTAGAACAAACTCACTGCCTGCTCGTGCTCGACTCGTAGAAAACGAATTACTAGGGCGACTAAGATTTGAATTGTTCTTCCCCTAACCAACTCTTGTGATGTCATTGTCAATGGCCTTACATAGCCTACAAAGGCGGATAAGGCCGCTTAGAGGTAAGTTGCACCTATGAAATGCCTGCAACCTGAATGCAGCTGCGGCCTAGCTTGAGTGGCGCTCTGTGCAAAATCATTCTTCGCTGGATGTCTTGTCGAACAACATGCGATAGGCTTTGAGACAAGTAGAGACAACGGCATACACGTGACGGTGCGACTCTCACACCCAGAGCTGGGATCCCATCCCCTTTGCACTTGAACACCTTTTCACAGAAATCTGTCTTCGACTAACAACGAAGAACTGAACACAGGCAAGGTCCACGTGTTATCAGGGACTTTCACTCTCTGCATTTCCTGGGCTGAAATCAAGCCTGATGTTGACTCGGGGTGAGTGTGATGGCTGGTGTTCTGAAAACAGAACCCAAAGGCCGCACACGACCGCAGGCAAAAGATATGACCGCCAACCTGACGTTCGTTAATCATTGTTCGCTTGAGACACAAAGTCGAAATAAACTGTTCACAATACCGTGCCTTGAACTAATTTGTGTTTTATCAAGTAATACAATTGGGATGTCAATTTTTTTTATTTTTCAGGTGAAAGCTGTGCATATTTTCTGTAATCTCGAATTCGTGGCCCCCCAAAGAGTTGAATTATTTTGTATCTTGTTTACCTCCCAACCAATGTTCCTGCAATGTACGTGATCCCCCGCATGTCATCACATCCCATTCTGGTATCCTCTCCTTGACGTGAAAACCCAGTGGCTTTGTTTGGCGACATCACGCGCTGAAATTAACTCCTTCAGAAAGATGAAACCTTGAGACTTTTTGGGACAACAAAACAAACATCTCGAATTTCGAGAATGACGGCTACCACTGACAAGAGGTTTGGTGAGTTCAATGTAACTGTATATGTCGGGTCAAAATTTCGCGTTATCCGGTGTAGATCTAAGGCGGGAAAAACCCTCGACAACAAATAAAAACACTAACATTGCAATCTCCTTGGCAGAAGCAACGAGAGAGCACTTTGAGAAGTCAAACCTCCGCCAAGAAAACAACAATTTCTCTTCCTTGACCTGTATTATTTAGGCAGGATGTTCTATTAGTCAGGCCTATCGCTACGAAGTTTAGTTTCACTTAGTGCCTCCTAGCAGTCTCTGAGTGTGGACTCATACCCCGGCGGAATGACTAGTTTGACATGATGCGCAGTTAAATATCTCTTTATGAATCCCATTCCAAAACTACATAATATACTGTATATCCTCCAAAATGTGGAGAGAAAACACTCCTTGGCGAAAATTAAAATGCCGCAAAGCAACGACTCTTCAAGAGCAGAACTGAAGGCAGGAGCACACACTGCACAGAGACTCCTGGCATGCTTGGTTAGAGCTCATCTTGCACATCGGTCGTATCTTCCAGGAATCTTCAATGCGTCAAATACATTGTGAAAATAACAGGCAACAACTAGCATAGAAGAGAAGTGAAGACGGAAGAGTGTCATTTCCCACACAAAGATCACAACAGCGCTTGATTGGTGCGGATTTGTAACAATGGAAGTGCTAAAGACATCAGAAGCACATGTGGTCACATTCATAACACCGCAGGGCAAACATCTATCTCAGTGGGGAAATGGAGTTCAGAGCAGCATATTTCATATAGAGATCATAACAATTCTCGACAATTTCCTATCTTGAACAGTGAAAATACTTGTCAAAAAACAAAGGACCAACCACAACACGGCGAGACAACAGCTCTCCAAGTAACACTTCTGGTGGATCGTGGAAACGAGGCTGTGGCTCGGAAACATGGCCCAAAGAAATCGGGTTGGTAGGTCGGCCCGACATTGTTTTCGTCGTTTTTACTTTAATATATATGAGGCCGGATTGAAAATCAATCACAATTTCTCTTTCGCTGAAAAAAAAAATATTTATTTAAAAAGTTGGATTCCCCGATGCTCGTAAGGCAGGAAGAAGGGAAAGCACACAATTCATTGGTCACTGTCGATTTCTTTTTTTCTTTCTTCTTTTTTCACGACTTATTAAGGGTCGGCAGGAGACCAAAAAAAGTCGGCCGGGTTTTCATAACCATGACAAATTATGTTTTCTTTGCCTTACGTAAGCTTACCCAGCATTCAGTATCGCAACCTGTTGAATTTTCCAGGTATTAGACACAGCGGAAGACCACTAACAATACAGCGAGGCAACAACTACCCAAGCAAGAACATGGAGATGAGATGAGTATGACAGGATCCACGTGACTTGCCTAAGAGACAAAAAATCGTCCTAGAAGGAGTTTCCTCAACTTTCCATCATGTTTACGATGAAGGTATGCACAGTCTGCATAGATATCACAAATATACTCCAATAGTCCTGATCTTGAACAGTGAAATCTTCATTTTGAACGGGGGAATCCTCAAGGTATCAGACAGAATGGAAGACCAACATCTCCGACACGAGGAGGCAACTGTGAAGGAAGAAAAATGGATACGGAAAGTGCACGTTCTGCATGCATGGAGATCAAAACAGTGCTCGACTAGTTCTGCATCTTGAAGGATGCAATCTTCAAGGCATCAAATACAGTCGAAGACCACCATCAACTTCTCTAGGCAAACTCTGTCAAAGAAGATAAGATGGAACAAGCACATTCTGCATGAAGCTCACGAGAGTGCCCTCCTAGTTCCGAGCGTGACTACATGTATTATCAAAGTGGAAGGAACGAAGAGAAGCCAGCAGCCACGGTGTCGAATGCCCTACAAATAGAGCTCGATATTTTCTTTGTAATCAGAGCAGAATGAAAAATATTTATAAAATCCCCCACGTCCAAACCGACATTTCATTTGCCTCCTTAAGAAATGACGAGTGATCACGCAAGTCAATCAAGACGGATTCTGCATTGAGCTTGTCGACAACACTTGCAGATGATCGTTTCCCTCTCATATGACACCTTTTCTTCACTTCAATTCTCAAAGTTGGGAGCTGTTTGTGGGTGACTATACCGATCTCTGAGAACGCGAGAAAATCCATGTCGCTCACGCGCGAGAGAAAGGACGTTATCAGCCATCAACACGTGTGCATGTTTGGGCGCCTGGGTAGCGCCGTGTGAAACACAAGCGTGTCAAGTTGTATCGGATTCATCAAGTTGCATCGGATTCATCAAGTTGTATCGGGTTCATCAAGTTGTATCGGACTCATCAAGTTGTATCGGATTCATCAAGTTGTATCGGATTCATCAAGTTGTATCGGATTCATCAAGTTATATCGGTTTCATCAAGTCACCGTAGAGACGCACTGACCATCGCCAGGTGTAGCACGTTGCGCACAAACCACGAGTCCCTGTGTGGACACCAGGTGAAAATGAGGTAAACATGTGGGAGGGGTCCCTCAGTGATGGACAGATCGTTCGCGGCGAACCACGCCTTCAAAGACGTTTAGAATCCCAAGTTCTGGGTCGTAAGAGCGTAAACATAAAAATAAAACAACAGCACGACCACAGTATGAAACGGAGCAGAAATGATCTTTGGCGACGACCGAATTCAAGATCTAAACACGCACGTATGAGATTTTACATATCTCGCTTTGCAATTCGATACTTTCTTTATTTTTCAGTCGGTTCCTTTGTAGGTTTTGGTTACCACTGTGACTCGAGTTGTGCCTAACCGTGAAAACTTTTGTCAACCCGATTTGTTTAGTAGCACCACTTGCACGAAAAACCAACAGACTGAAATGAACTTCGCAGCACGGAGCATCTAACGCCACGTATTGATGGAAATCAAGCGACGTCACTTGTAAACGACCTGGAGAGGTAAATGTCTAACGAAACTCGAAGCATGGGCTTCTAAGATCCCGCAGTGATGGAAACGGAAGGCAACGAAAAAGGGATGGGCAACCGACATTCTGTGCTCAATATCAACATCAAGATCCGATGGACACTTCATATTTCATCACGCTTCTGTTGTCTCCAGTTTCCTGCGCAACGGTGATCGTCCGCGTTTGAGAGTGGCATCTCTCGTTTCAACAGCAAAACCACCGACTAGTGGTACAAGTGGGTCGCATTACTTAGACGTTTTATACATTTCTGCACTCTTCTCTGTAAAAGCTCACCTTTCAATTAGACATGTCGATGTGGATTATTCTACACCTGAATCAGTTGCTGGAGATTGCGCCAAATGCCCTGCGGCATTTGTTCCAGCTGATGAAGAAGGCACGGCTACACTTGCGATGACGGGCCACACCAGTAGACTCGTCCGAGAAGAGGGGTGCGGGATAGACAGCAAAGCTGACGGGCCACAGCAGTTAATTTGTGGTTTTGGGTTGGGTATTTACATTAATTTAATTATTTACACCAATCAGACGATCTGGCCCATCTGCTTGCGTGGCCCGCCAGTTCGCTGTCTATCCCGCACCCCTCTCCTCGGGTGAGTCCACTAGTGAGCTCGAAGGGACTGAGTGACTCCAGCAGTATGTGGACTAGACAACACACACACAAATTGAGGCTCAGGTAATATGGCAACGGTAATATGGCAACAACAAAAAAACTGGGCCGGTATGTCAGCCTGAACTTTTTAAGAGGCCAGATTGAATATAAACCAATCCTTTCAAAAACTGAAACTTCTTTTTTTTTAAACTTAAGTAGTGGAATCCCTGAGTGTTCAAAGGACAGGAGAGATGGGACAGCATGCAGTACTTTGTCTTTAATTTTATTCTTTTGTCTGTCTTTTTTTCACGATCAAAAATAAATTTTAGGGTCGTCAGAAAATAAAGGATTGGTCGGGTTACCGTAACAACAACTATTTATTTTTGGCCTTTCACTCTTAGCGACTCTTTCGGCTTTGACGCACGCAGTACCGTTACAATTATTTCTTTTTGGCCTTACACTCTTAGCGACTCTTTCGGCTTTGACGCACGCAGCACCGTTACCAAACCGTTTGTTGCTTTCATGCGACTGAGTAGCTAGGGAGTGGCTGAGGTAACAGCGCGTGGGAACAGAAACTGCGCAAAACTGCCTGCACTTATTCGGCGTGAAATGGAACCAAATGGGTTTCTGTTGACGCAATTACACTATCGCCGGTATAGATAAAACAAAAAGGTTTTGACCAACAATGAAGATGCTCGCTCGTTTGACCGTTTTAATAATGGGAACCATTCTTTTCGCTTGATAGAAAGCACTCTGAGAGTACAAACCTCCAGGGCCGACACAATTTTTCTCTTACATGACCTGTAGAGTTTAGTTCATTTTGGTCTCTGCAGGAGAAATCTGAGTGCGAGTAGCATACGTCGGCGTCATCACGTTTGACGTCATCAACGTCGTGATTTGCAATCAAATCTCCCTTTATGGTTGTGAATCCAAAACAAGATTACATATTAACTCCAACATGTAATGGATTGTTCCTTGCGTAAAATCATGACTTTGCATCAAATTTCATCAGACGAACCGAGGATAAAACATAACCTTCTTGGCGGAGGCAATTACGTAGGACGCCAAATGTTTGCACTCAATTACATCGAGACCTTCCTTCCAACGTAGATTGAAGGAGGCGTCTCATGAAATTATCAGGAGACTTTTTCAGCGACTTGTCGCTTGCTGATGTCTCTTGAATAAAACATTCCACCGAGCCTCGCCACAAGACACTTCAGCACCTTCCTCTAACCCCATCCCCAAGTCATCCATCCACCTACTCCCGCAATCAAATCCCAATGTGAATCTCCTTTTTGCCTTTGTACAGAGACATAGCGTGAAAGTCTGAGCAGAGTGTGTTAAAGGGAAGGAGGTGGGTGGAGATTGCTGCAGGTCCAAGTACAGATGTGTCTGGTTGCCTTGCTAAAGGGCGCTAAATTGATGGTCACCTACCTACTATGCATGGTACGACTGCTTTTATACAATGGAGCTCAACATGCAGATGTGATTGGTTGTGTTGCTGTAACTTTGCATGGTACGACATGGAGATCAACATACATATGTGATTTGTTGTGTTGCTGTAGGAGCGCTAAATTGATGGAGACCTACTCCGCACACCAAGATTGCTGCCATACAGTGGAGATAATCATGCGGATTTGAGTGGTTACGTTACTGTAAGAGAGCTATAATCATGGCCTCCTACTCCACGTGCCAAAACTGCTCCCACACACTGGAGATCAACACAGGGATTTGCTTGCGTGGTAATCTACATGGGTTCCTCTTAAAGAGGACGATTCCCAAACCTGCGCGACTGATGGGAACGAAACTGTGGGAGTTGGTTCGATCCTGCCACAGGTGAGATGGCCTGTCAAAGACAGCTCTTCACACCGCTCTGCTTGATCGTGGCACCATGACCGACAATGAACTCTCGCAGGAAACGAAAGCAGCAGCAATATACAACTCATTTACTCTGTTGATTAACCAAACTGCGGTTTTAAGTAGTGCCTGAGGCAAAAATAGACGCAGCCTCTACCACTGCAGAGAGCACCCATTCATTGTTTCAACCACCAGATTCTCACACGTCAGTCTTGGGGAGCAATCGACCCTGCAGTCCATGGAAGGTCGAGTTCACACTATCCCAAATGGCACTGCTAAGTGCACGCTGACCCAACGGAGGCACGCTGACCCAGCGGGCACGTGACCCAAGCGATTATGGTTCTTTGCTGCAAAAAACAACCACTTGAGCCTCGGAATGGGCACGGTAACAGGGCCCCAACGACACCGCTATTATGACGGGGGAAACACCAACAGCAGTCAGAAAGCCTGCTCGAAGTAGCAAGCGATCGTCCTTAATCCGGCAGTGCTGGAGGAAATAGTCAACTCGCCCGCCTTTCCCGTGTCTTCGTCACGAGATGCCCTATGGAGTTCATTCATGAGCGTTCCGGCAGTGAATTTGGTTCCAAACTGACTAAAAAGATGATTGTAATTTCCCATGAGAATCAAATTTTTCCGGTCCCTTCATAAGTACGAGCTCTACACTCCAGCTTTGGGGATGTTTTTCCTCTGTCCTATTCCAGCTGACGCGTTGATGGCGTTCTTCTGACTTGGTAGGCAGAAGTTGTTAATGGACTTGGTACTTTTCTACTGCTTCAGCCTGCCACTACTTGGTTTTCTCGATTCTAACCCCCCAACCCAACCCCCAACCCAACCCCCCAAACCATCTCCCAACCCCCCAAACCAACTCCCAACCCCCTCCAAACCAACCCCAAACTCCCCAAACCAACCCCAAACCCCCCAAAGAACCCCAAACCCCCAAACCAACCACCAACCCCCCAAACCAACTCCATACCAACCCCAAACCCACCCCAAACCCCCCAAACCCCCCAAACCAACCCCAAACCCCCCAAACCAACCCCAACCCCCATGTTTTTAAAGCGTTTCTGTGCTTTTGGGTAATAAACGTACTTCCTTTTAAAACTCTTTCATTCTCAGAGTTCCCTACCCCGGATGCCTCTTTTGATCAAGTTTTGTTTCAAGCTCCATTTTAACGTTTCTTGTTTGATGTACGAGTATTTATGTGCGACTTTATGATTGGATTTTAAAAATCACACAGTCTCTCTCTCTCTCTCTCTCTCTCTCTCTCTCTCTCTCTCTCTCTCTCTCTCTCTCTCTCTCTCTCTCTCTCACACACACACACACACACACACACACACACACAAATACCCACACTCACATACATACACCACAAAAACCACACACACACCAAGACAGACGCACATACATGTACAAGCATATGTACACACACATACACACACGCATACACCTAACACACAGACACACACACACACACACACACAGACACACACACACACAGACACACACATACACACACACACACACACACAGACACACACACACACACACACACAAATACACATACACACACACACACGCGTACCACACACACACACACACACACACAAAACCGTGCCAGAGATGAAAAACAGCTTCCATTCATCCATCCATCCACCCATCCAGTCATTCCTCGTTCATTCATTCATCTGTCCATCCACTAACTTATTCATTCAATTTTCAATACTCCCGACCGCCCACTGAGCTTTGCTGGGATTTTCGCAGCATCTGCGAGGGCTCAGGCAAACGCAATCAGGGCGGTCTGCTTGACAAGATGGCCAATCTGCTTCGATAGCGAGGGATCTGCGCTGCTGTGGCCGCCCAGGCAAGCAGCACAGCACAGGCAGCCCTCGATAGAGAGTGAGGCTTGGAGGTTGACACGGGCTGCAATGCACACAGAGCGACGGAGACCACCACGTACTGGTTCCAAAGCAAAGCGTGCAACATAAACACGTACTGGCTCCAGTACAAAACATGCAACATAAACACGCACTGGCTCCAGTACAAAGCGTGCAACATTAACACGTACTGGCTCCAATACAAAGCGTGCAACATAAACACGTACTGGCTCCAGTACAAAGCGTGCAACATAAACACGTACTGGCTCCAGTACAAAGCGTGCAACATAAACACGTACTGGCTCCAGTACAAAGCGTGCAACATAAACACGTACTGGCTCCAGTACAAAGCGTGCAACATAAACACGTACTGGCTCCAGTACAAAGCGTGCAACATAAACACGTACTGGCTCCAGTACAAAGCGTGCAACATAAACACGTACTGGTTCCAATACAAAGCGTGCAACATAAACACGTACTGGCTCCAGTACAAAGCGTGCAACATAAACACGTACTGGCTCCAATACAAAGCGTGCAACATAAACACGTACTGGCTTCAGTACAAAGCATGCAACATAAACACGTACTGGCTCCAGTACAAAACATGCAACATAAACACGTACTGACTCCAGTACAAAACATGCAACATAAACACGTCGTGACTTTTCCCGTGTAAAGTTGTAATAGGAAAACATGAAATGTGATGAGCGATGCCTCCACAAAAACTGAGAGGCAATGACCTGATGACCCCTTCCCTCTGTGGGTTGGGGGTGGGAATAGACCCACCCCTGTGGGCGCGGGATAACGACAGAGAAGACCTCCCGCGTCTTCCTGCGCGATGCGTAAGTGGAGAATAACTAGAGAAGTGCAGAGTTGACTTGTTCATGCTGGAGCCCACTTCAGTGGTTTCGTGATCAGTGGCCTTGCAAAGCCTCCAAAGGTTGCTATACTCTGAAACTCTCATCATCATCATCATCATCGTCGTTGTCGTCGTCGTCATCATCATCACCACCATCGTCGTCGTCATCATCATCATCATCATCATCATCATCATCATCATCATCATCATCATCATCATCATCATCATCATCATCATCATCATCATCATCATCATCATCATCATCATCATCATCATCATCATCATCATCATCATCATCATCATCACCGTCGTCGTCATCATCATCATCATCATCATCATCATCATCATCATCATCATCATCATCATCATTATCATCACCATCATCATCACGAACCCCACTACACACCTTAACCCACGATAACCTCGTTGGCTGTCTGGTCATTCATGGCTGATGCTGTTGGACAAGGCGCATAAACTCCGGGCATCAGGGATTCCAACTGCCAAAGACCATGGAGCGGTGGCAATACGCCGAGGCACTGCACGCTAATGACAGCCCGTCGTACACGAGGCGATTCCACACTTTCCACACTGACGCTGTCCACAGCACAAAAATATCTTCCAATCGGAGTGCTCTACTGATGCCTACGCTCCACTAACGCTGACCGCGATTGGCTGCCGCCGGGACACACGCTGAGAGCATAAGTGGAGTTGCCTCGTGCACGGCAAGCTTGGTGGGGCGACTGCCCAGTGTGGCAAGATCCGTGAGTGGGACTACTTCGACTGCTATTCTTGTCGACATTGGGGAAACTGTTGTATTAACACGACGCAAATTCATTTCGCGTTGCATGTCCGGTAATGACAAAACCTGCAAGCGCATATAACAGCACACGTTTCGAGTCTTTTCACAAATTGAGGTTCTTTGTGGGAAGCATACAGCCGATGTACTTCTGTCGATGTCGCATTTCCCTAGAGAGACAAAAAGAGAATATAGACAGAAAAAGAAAAAAAGTACTTTGCTAATGTGTTGGCAGAGCGCCGGAGGCAAAACATTAATGCGGCCATTAGTTTTCAGTTCCCAACGATTCTTCAGGAATAATTCATCGAGTATCTAGTCAGCATGCGCGAATTTAATATCCAATTGTCTCCACAGAGCTATTATCAACATAAACTGGAGCCAGATCGCATTCATCAAATGCAGAAAAAACCTCAACAACTGTCACAACTCGTGTAAAATGGCCTTTAAATTAATTAGTGCGAAGCCAGCGTTTCACGGTTGCCTAGTGCGCTTCGCCTGCTTTGTCTTGCTGTTGTTTTCATGCATAGTGCCCTTTTTCATGCCATATTATGGGTGATGCACGTGGAATTTCGTGTTCGGTGTTTATCCCATGCAAGGATGGTAAGTTGGCGGCCCTTTGCACGGTACTGTGAACACTCGTAAAGTATTTCACCAGGGATTTGATGGGAGTAGAGGCAGGTGATTTTGAGCTTGGAGAAAGGTTGGTGGATTTCTGTGCTTGATGGGGAGTCTGAGGGGAAGAGGAGTGTATGAGTGTCGGCATTGGCCGTGGGCGAGGTGCAGTCCGTTGTTTGGAATTGGTTGGAGATACCGGCGTTGGCCGAGGGTTACAGGAGTTGGCGCCTGTTGTTGGCGTGTGAGGGGTTTGTCGGAGTCTGTGAGATTGGCGGGGTTTTGTTGGTGTTTTCGGGTCTTTTGTGTGTATGAGTTGTGATTGCCTAGAGAGAGCTGTCCTTGATTGGGTTATCGTCTTCGGTATTTGTGTCCGAGTTGTTGTGTAGAGGCGCATAGACCGGCTTGCTTACGCGGGTTTGTGTTTGTGCGCTTTCTTTGCAAGTTTCAGGTTGTATTGTGTTAAATATAATTAAATTCACTGTTCCTAATTTGCACTTGTTGTGATCCTTTGTAATTATACATTCGTGTGTGGAGTGAATACCAGTGCGGTGTTGGGTAATAAATGTCGTCGTTTGTTATGTGGTTGTTAATCATGGTTTAGTCTGTGAGATTGGCAGGGTTTTGTTGGTGTTTTCGGGTCTTTTGTGTGTATGAGTTGCGATTGCCTAGAGAGAGAGAGCTTTCCTTGATTGGGTTATCTGCATCGGTATTTGTTGTGTGGAGGCGCATAGACCAGAACATTGCTGCACTCTCGTGTTGCGTTTAAATCATTCATTCCGTCGTCGCAAGGGACACTGCCGTGCAGCACTGCGTCCATGCTAATGATCACCTGTACAATCAGTGACGATCGACGTATGTATAAGGTGCATAGAACTTTGTCTCGCGTGCATACGTTTCATGGTTAGTTGTTTTACATGATATCACGGAGTAGTTTTATATGATATCGCGGAGTAGTTTTATATGATATCACGGAGAGATGTCTATCCCGGCAGATTCGTGGGATGCTTAGAGCCGCCCCTGGCTGAGCTACTGGAGCAGGCCCCTGGCTGAGCTACTGGAGCAGGCCCCTGGCAGAGCTACTGGAGCAGGTCCCTGGCAGAGCTACTGGAGCAGCCCCTGGCAGAGCTACTGGAGCAGGTCCCTGGCTGAGCTACTGGAGCAGGCCCTGGCAGAGCTACTGGAGCAGGTCCCTGGCTGAGCTACTGGAGCAGCCCCTGGCAGAGCTACTGGAGCAGGTCCCTGGCTGAGCTACTGGAGCAGGCCCTGGCAGAGCTACTGGAGCAGGCCCCTGGCAGAGCTACTGGAGCAGGCCCCTGGCATAACTACTGGAGCAGGCCCTGGCAGAGCTACTGGAGCAGGCCCTGGCAGAGCTACTGGAGCAGGCCCCTGGCTGAGCTACTGGAGCAGGCCCCTGGCAGAGCTACTGGAGCAGGCCCTGGCAGAGCTACTGGAGCAGGCCCTGGCAGAGCTACTGGAGCAGGCCCTGGCAGAGCTACTGGAGCAGGCTCTAAAAACCCAGCAGTCAGGGGGTCCCGCTAATGAAGGTAACATGGAGCGGCTTCAGGTGTACTTAACACTAGATTCTCGTAAGCTCTATCAAGACGCAAACATTACACCACCTCTCACTCACCCATGCTCACTCACACTTACATAGTCACAATTACAGATACACATAGAAACACGCAGACATCATACCACCACCACCACCTCTCCCTCACCCATGCTCACTCGCACTTACATAGTCACAATTACAGATACACATAGAAACACGCAAACATCATACCACCACCACCACCTCTCACTCACCCATGCTCACTCACACTTACATAGTCACAATTACAGATACACATAGAAACACGCAAACATCATACCACCACCACCACCTCTCACTCACCCATGCTCACTCACACTTACATAGTCACATTTACAGATACACATAAAAACACGCACACACATACACATATACACGCGCACACTTAAACGTACACTTACACGTACACACATACGCACACACATACTCATACACTTACACGCACACTTACCAACGTACACACACTCGCGCACACTTACGTCCTTAGATACAGACACACACACAGACACGCACACACGCACGCACACACACACACACACACACACACACACACACACAAGCACAAGCATGCGCACGCGCACACAAAGCCACACACACACACACATACAAAGACTCGCACACACACACGCACGCACCAGAGGTACGATGCTGTCAGTTCATTCCCTCCAACGTCAAGTTGTCTTTGACAGCCGCACGTGCAGAATTCCATCACGGACAAACTGCTAGACTCGATGGCAGTGCGACACTCGGAATGCAGGCAGAAGCAAGGGACGTAAGGTACTCAGCTAGTGTGGCGCGTGGTGGTCATAACGTTCACAATTATGACAAGGTGACGACGAAGAATATGAAGGGAGGAAGAGATATTAGGACGACGACGTTGATAACGGCAACGTTCGTTCTCTCCTTGTTCTCTCCTTCACCCCCCCCCCTCTCTCTCTCTCTTTTTGTCTCCTCTCTCTCTCTCTTTTTGTCTCTCTCTCTCTCTCTCTCTCTCTCTCTCTCTCTCTCTCTCTCTCTCTCAGGGGGAGGAGGAAGAGGAAGTGGGTTTTTCATGAAACACTAACCCACACCCCTCATAATGTACTCTTTTGCTCTTAATGATCCAGCTGCCACCGCGGATAACAGGAACAGGGCTCTTCCGTTCCTCTTAGCGTCCCATCTTCTTTATAATGACCGAGTTAAGCCAGCACTAATGGCGGCGCACCGTAAAGAAAAATATCTCGGGGGAGCCGACTTTGACTCATACGTGTCGTGAACTTAAAAAAGTACTAGTTTAATAAAAAGACTGATCAGAGAACAGTGGCTTCAAAGAAAAATTTTCAGGTTATCATAAACTTTTTGATAATGAAAAAAAGGGGGGAGGGAGGGGGGGGGGGGGCAAAGACAAGGAGATATGTTCCACCGAGGCAGACGTGAAAACTTACAGGAAAAACATCACTTTTTGTCATCTGCTTCTTCAAAGTAATCACCCCAGGCAGGGGGCCTCGACTTTCCTGCTTTTTTTCTAAACTAAGGGGACTCTGCTCGGTCGTGTGGCAGCGTACTGCGGCGACGCGACTGTGTTGCAGAGAACAATCAGAGAGGGAGGGAGAGAGAGAGAGAGAGAGAGAGAGAGAGAGAGAGAGAGAGAGAGAAAGACAGAAAGACAGAAAAACAGAAAGAAACAGAAAGAAAGAGAAAGAAAGAGAAAGAAAGAGAAAGAAAGAGAGGGAGGAGAGAGAGAGAGAGAGAGAGAGAGAGAGAGAGAGAGAGAGAGAGAGAGAGAGAGAGAGAGAGAGAGAAAGAGAGAGAGAGGGGGGGGGAAGGAAGGAGGGTGGGTGGGTACGTGACTTATTTCCATTAATGCATTTGACCGATTTCCACACACATACCACTGATTTTCCACACACATACGTGACTGATCTCCACACACATACGTGACTAATTTCCCATACATGCACGTGACCAATTTCCACACATATACGTTAGTGGCCGACTACCAACGCCACTTGGTGGCTGGTTCCCACCCAGGCCTCGGGCACGTCATGCAGGCATATTCTTCCTCGCTCAGGAGGTTTTCCGGGTCACGTCGGCTCCTGGTTACGGCGGAGGGAGCCCAGGAGAGTCCTTCTGCAAATCCTTCCGGTTTCCTCCGCCCCGGCGCCTCCAACTATGGACGCTGTGATTGGCCAGGTTTCCTGGCGGAGACTTGGCGGAGGATACCGCTACACGGCAACCGTGCCTGAAGCAGGGTCCAGCGTCCCTGAGTCGGCGGACACCTCATAGCCATGGCTTTCACTTGTTTTCCAGACATGAATCCTGTGGCCTCATTCATGAATGCAGGGTCTCAATAACAGCTCTACCCTCAAGACGACGAGAGAGTCCCAAAGGAGCGAGACACCCAACCGTCTTGATGGCAAATACCGACGCTGTTAATTAAATGCATGGTCTCAGCGACAGCTGTTCCCTATGCACTGTTGTAGACACGATTCTTCCCTCTTGTCGCATGTGAGTCAAAAATGGCGTATTACCATCTTCGTATTGCCTTTTGTAATGCCGCGTGGCTACGTGATGTAAGTAGGCCACTCTAGAGCTAGATTATAGCAGCGTATTGATCAGGTGGGAACCGTTATCTGTAGGTCTCTACCATAATGAACGTGATAACAAAGGCCAGGCATGCACAGGACTCTGGTGGGTTCACAGGTAAGCCCCCATGGAAAAAAAGAGGGTGGGTGGGGGGTGGGGGGTGGGGGGTCAGTAGGTTAGCCTGAACTTTTTCAAATTTTTTGTTTTCATAGAAAAAGCCAGATTGAACATAAATCAAGTTTCTCCTTCGCTGAAAATGCTTTTAAAACATGAATAATGAATTCCCCGAATGCTCGTAGGGCAGGGAAGATGGGACGCCATGCAGTTTAGTGCTTACCACCGATTTATTTTTCTTTTCACGATCGAAAAAAGTTTAAGGTAGGCAGGAAAAACATAGAGTCAGTCGTGTTACCGTAACATCTTTGTTTTTGGCCTGATTAACTGCTGCTGCTTCTTATTCTTCCTGTTCTTGTCGTCGTCGTCGTCGTCCGTCGTCGTCGTCGTCGTCCTCCTCCTCCTCCTCCTCCTCCTCCTCCTCCTCCTCCTCCTCCTCCTCCTCCTCCTCCTCCTCCTCCTCCTCCTCCTCCTCCTTTCTCCTCTCTCCTCTCTCCTCTCTCCTCCTCTCTCCTCCTCTCTCCCGCTCTCTCCTCATATCTCCTCCTCCCTCCTCCTGAACGTGATAACAAAGGCCAGGCATGCACAGGACTCTGGTGGGTTCACAGGTAAGCCCCCATGGAAAAAAGAGGGTGGGTGGGGGGTGGGGGGTCAGTAGGTTAGCCTGAACTTTTTCAAAATATTTTTTTTTCATAGAAAAAGCCAGATTGAACATAAATCAAGTTTCTCCTTCGCTGAAAATGCTTTAAAAACATGAATTTTCACATTTTCCCTATTTTCTCTGAAGTTTTTGAGATTGGATACCTGACCTATATATGGTATATAGGGCAAAGTAATCCCTATCTTTTGATACCAGTTTGATTGACCTGGCTTCAAGGTCAAGGTCACAGGAGGTTTTTAAAGTTGGATTGTATACATATTTTGAAGTAACCTTGACCCTGAACTATAGAAGATAACTCTTCCAAACTTCATAACATTGTATTACACATGTTATTCTTTCATACTAGGTCACCCGTGTCCGTGTCGTCCGTCCGGGCGTCCGGGCGTCCGAGCGTCCTGTTGTCCGTATAAAACTTTAACGTTGGATTTTTCTCGGAGACTATTAAGTCTATCAACACCCAAATTGGCATGATGGTGTAGGATGACAAGACGTACAAAAACATGCATAGTGACTTGACCTTGCTTCAAGGTCAAGGTCGCAGCGGCCGTAAATGTTTAAAAAAACAGCCATTTTTCACATTTTCCCAATTTTTCCCGAAGTTTTTTAGATTGACCTATATATGGTAGATAGGGCAAAGTAATCCCTATCTTGTGATACCAGTTTGATTTACCTTGCTTCAAGGTCAAGGTCACAGGAGCTCTTTAAAGTTGGATTGTATACATATTTTGAAGTGACCTTGACCCTGAACTATGGAAGATAACTCTTCCAAACTTCATAACATTGTAGTACACATGTTATACTTTCATACTAGGTCACCTGTGTCGTCCGTCCAGGCCTCCGGGCGTCCTGTCGTCCGTAAAAACTTTAACGTTGGATTTTTCTCGGAGACTATTAAGTCTATCAACACCCAATTTGGCATGATGGTGTATGATGACAAGACGTCAAAAAACATACATAGCGACTTGACCTTGCTTCAAGGTCAAGGTCGCAGGGGCCGTAAATGTTGTCTAAAAAACAGCCATTATTCACATCCTCTCAGCATGTGAGTCGTGTGGGCTTTGCCCTTCTTGTTCTGTCTACGCAGCACCAAGTCTCTTCATGACGCCTTCACGCCCATGAAAAGGCGTGTCATTTCCTGCACAGCAGTTAATGTGAATGTCAGGCTGTCCAAATGCGTCTGCACTCCTTCCAGTCTCCAGGAGAGATCCTAAGGTGGAAAGATCAACATCCTCGTGGTGATTAATCCACAAATTAGTGTTGAAGACGTGTCTTGTATTTCTTACAAAACGTATGCGTAGAAACCTGAGAAGCCGTGCACCGATATATGTGTACTTGCACGCGTGTGTACTTGCACGCGTGTGTACTTGCACGCGTGTGTACGACCACACATACACAGGGACACACCCACGCATGATTACACATGCACACCCATGTAGGCATACACACATGCAAAACTTACGCATTAAAAACGTGCATGCACACAAAAATGCACGTGCGCGCGCACACACACATAAAACAACGCACAAAAGCACGTGCACATAATAAGCAAACGCGCATGCATGCACACTTAGATTGAAACAGCATACAACATTCTTATCATACGGCTTCTCAGATTCCAGACGCTTTTTCCTCACTACACTTGTTTTCTTATGGAGTCTCAGTCTCTCTCTCTCTCTCTCTCTCTCTCTCTCTCTCTCTCTCTCTCTCTCTCTGTCTCTCTCTCTCTCTCTCTCTGTCTCTCTCTCTCTGTCTCTCTCTCTCTCTCTCTCTCTGTCTCTCTCTCTCTCTCTGTCTCTCTCTCTGTCTCTCTCTCTCTCTCTCTCTCTCTCTCTGTCTCTCTCTCTGTCTGTCTCTCTCTCTCTCTCTTCTCTCTCTCTCTCTCTGTCTCTCTCTCTGTCTCTCTCTCTCTCACTCTCTCTCTCTCTCTGCCTCTCTCTCTCTGTCTCTCTCTGTCTCTGTCTCTCTCTGTCTCTCTCTCTGTCTCTCTTTCTTTCTCTCTCTGTCTCTCTGTCTCTGTCTCTCTCTGTCTCTCTCTCTCTATGTGTCTCTCTGTGTCTCCCTGTGTGTCTTTCTCCCTCTGTCTCTCTCTCTCTGTGTCTCTCTCTGTGTCTCTCTCTCTGTCTCTGTCTCTCTCTGTCTCTGTCTCTCTCTGTCTCTCTCTCTGTCTCTCTCTGTGTCTATCTCTGTCTCTCTCTCTCTCTCTCTGTCTCTCTCTGTCTGTCTCTCTCTCTGTCTCTCTCTGTATCTCTCTCTTTGTCTCTCTGTCTCTGTCTGTCTCTCTTCTCCGTCTGTCTCTCTCTGTCTGTCTCTCTCTGTCTCTCTCTCTGTCTCTCTCTCTGTATCTCTCTCTGTCTCTCTCTGTCTTTTTGTATCTCTCTCTGTCTCTTTCTGTCTCTGTCTCTTTCTGTCTCTTTTTCTGTCTGTCTGTCTGTCTCTGTCTGTCTATCTCTGTCTGTCTCTCTCTCCGTCTCTCCCTCCCTCTCCCTCTCTCTCTCTCTCTCTCTCTCTCTCCTCCTCTCTCTCTCCGTTTCTCTTCCTCTCTCTCCGTCTCTCTCTTCCTCTCTCCTTCCGTCGTCTCCGCTGCCCCCCCACCATATCCCCCCCACCCCCACCCTCTCTCTCTACTTCTCTCTGAGTCTTCTCTCTCTCTCTCTCTCTCTCTCTCTCTCTCTCTCTCTCTCTCTCTCTCTCTCTCTCTCTCTCTCGATGCCTTCGATCACACCTGCCTGCGCTATTCGATGAACGGTCTGTTGCAAAACACAACCTTGTATTCGAACTTTTGAAATATTCTTTTTTATCAGTGATTCCGATGATCTATTTTGTGATAACTTTTACCGTGACTGATACTCGGGGACGTTTGAACGCTCGGATCCTAGATGCTGAATGAAGTGCTTGATGTGCTATTATCCGAATCTGGCAAAAGCACTGATACATTAACATAAACTTAATTAGGGTTTATGACGATATCGTTTAGTTGGATTTCTGTTTGTTTTTAGTCAACTTACAAACAAAACAATTGTGAATGAAAACTGTGCAGTGAGGACTGCTCACAACAATCATGGGCATTGAGCTGGAATTGTACCGAGTGCGAATCGGTGCTCACTATGGTCGAGTCCGTGGAGGGCCTGTTGGTCCGTGCAAGGCAAGTAGCAATGAGAAATGGGAGCAGCTGACTGAGTTGTTCCCAGAGCAACCATGCGAAACATGTGCGGTTGTTTCCTTGTCACCTGGCAGAACTAAGGCAGTTGCGCTCTTAGTGGCTCTGAGCGTGTCGCTGTTTTTAGCATGTGTTCTGAAGCCGAAGCTCTCCGATAAAAGCCTGCATGACCTACCACTACAGATGTTGCTGGCAGGGGATATAGCCATGAACCCCGGTCCTGCTCCTGGAGAAAACTCCCATTTCCAGAGCATGAGCTCCTTTCCTACTCGCGGCTGGGCCGCCGAAACAACAGTACAAGACATGCCAGACAGCCTGAACGACCAGCTTAGCCACGTACGTAGTCACTCGGCGTGGGCCTTAGAGCATACTCACAGAATGTGGCTAACTATGCAGGATAATGAGAGACGATGGAAAGCACACTGCAGCGAAATGGAAAGACAGATAGGCTTCTTGCAGTATGACAACATGGTGTTAAAGGACCAAGTAAACTTTCTGCACTGGGACATCCAAAGATTGAAGGGGATCTTCGAAGCCAGGTTACATGTACCAAGAAACCACCCAGTGTATAGTGGTGCCCCCCCAGGTAGTGTTAACTCTGAAGGCAGCGGGTTTTCTAACAAGCAGCGAGGCAGGACTGACCGCAGGAAGCGACAAGATCTGCGTGCCTGCCAGAGACGGGCTGGTAGGGGACGCAGAATTCTTGTGTCTGTTCCCATAACCTGTGACTTTACTCAGAACAAGCTTGGAGATCCCTTACATTCCGGAACCAACTCTGAACAGTCTCAAACCTCGATCAGCAATTCTGTGTGTGCCCCATCAACAACCGCCAGCACTACGACTTCGCCCCAGTTCCTGACTTCTAGATCTCCCTGCGCGCCACCAGTGCTCAACGACAGATCGCCTGGTGGATGTGCCATGTTGTTGCCAGCGTGTTCTGCGCGTGCAGATGGTGCAAACCGCCATCCAGCAGGCGATCATCCTCGTGCCACCCAGCAGGATACAAGGCCCAAAACCAGTGGCAACAAGACGCAAAGCACGATGCTCGAGTGGCTCGACAGGAACGGGAACCAGGCGAGCTCCACCCACGAAGGGAGGGGTCACATACGACGAAGACCCTGCCACAGCGGAGAGAGGGAAGAATACGCGGCAAGGACAAGACTCGCGGGAGAGACGGCTCCCGTTGGCTCTGCGGACACGGACATAGATTTTGGAGAGGCGATTGGTAACGGTGTTCAGCCACAGACCGGTGTGTGGCATGGCAGGTTACGGAACCAAGGGGAGGCACGTGTATGCGAAGGAGCCTCTGAAGGTGATCCGGAGTCTTCTTGACAACCCTGCCGACGACCTATCCAGATCTTCTCTTCTACAGGCGCTGGAAAGCCTGATGGGAAAACGACTGTTAGTGGTTTTAACCCAAAGGAAAGCATTCATTTGAAATTAGTTTGTTGGAATATTGAAGGGCTATCCACAAAGATGTGTGAACCCGGGTTCTTAGATTATTTGGCTGACTTTGATGTTTGCTGTCTTGTAGAGACATTCACTTCTGCAGACTTTGATTTCAGAGTACATTTTAGTGATTATATTGTTTTTCACTCCCCAGCATTGAAACTTTCACACAAAGGGCGTAGATCTGGGGGCGTTGTCATTGTGATAAAGAAAGTTTTGACGCATGTAGTTTCGCAGATCAACTGTACTAAAGACAACATGCTAATCCTCAGACTGAAACCACCGTGCTCGGTAGCAGACCTCATTGTAATTTGTGTGTACGTTCCTCCAATAGACTCCTCATACTACAAAAACAGACATGTTAAGTGCAACATTTCTGAACTGGAGGACGAATTATTCCGGCTGCAGACGACGTACCCAGAGGCGTCCATTTTAATATGTGGAGATCTAAATGCGAGGACTGGCAGTTGGAATCTGCACAGTGATTTAGAAGAAGAATGTATGTTTGAACCTTTGACCTCGAATACGTGTTCATGCAGTGATGTCATCACCCAGCGCCATTCTCAGGATCCCCACAGGAATCAGTTTGGCGAAATTCTGATTACTGTATGCAAGATTTATCATTTGTGTATCATGAATGGAAGCGTTCCTGGCGACAGGGTGGGACGCCTCACTTACCTTTCTCAACATGGCGACAGCATTATTGACTACTGTCTGCTCGGCATGAACAGTTGCAAATTTCCTCTTCGTATAAGTTTTAAGGTAGGGAATGAAATACATTCTTGCCACATGCCCCTTGAAATAGAGATTGGTGCAGATACCTATCTCACGACCAGAACAACCTCTTTTAGCAAACCTATACGAAAGTTCATTTGGAACTCTGACAAAATCCAAGAGGTAAAAACCAACACAGGGACAACTGCGTTCAAGGACTCTCTAAACGAAGCTGCGAAAATGATAGAGACAAATCTTGATTCTGCTCTGGACTTGTTTGTTGAGTCCTTGCTGTCAAACGCCAGCTGCATGTACCGGACGGTTTCCTCGGTGAGACGTGTGAACCATAAGAATTCTAGTTGGTTTGATTTAGAATGTCGGCATTCCAGATGGAAGGTAAAGGAAACTCTCTGTCATTTCAGAAAATATGGTCTTAAAAAATCCAGGGATCTTTACGTACAACGTAGAAATGACTATAAAAGGTTGATTCGGCATAAAAAAGCGGAGCATTACAGAGCTTCATGCGAAACTCTCCTCAAAAGTATTAAAAACTCCTCTCAGTTCTGGTCTATTGTTAGAAGGGCCAACAGTCAGAGGCCGAAAGAACCTCAAATTGATATCCATCGATGGTACCGTCACTTCGTGGGTTTGTTAAACCGAAGATTCTGTCTAAATGAAATGTCTGAGGAGAGCGCACATATTTTAAATGACGAACTAGATACTCCAATCACTGAGGATGAAGTACGATTTGCCCTGGCAAGAATGAGTTCTGGTAAAGCTCCAGGGGTAGACGAAATCCCAGGTGATTATTTGAAACTCTTGGGCAGCTGTATCACCCCATTCCTTACCAAGCTATTTTCCATAATGTACGA
>JAWQFJ010002475.1:66825-71825 GCA_034096865.1 Theodoxus fluviatilis | reverse complement strand
GAGAGCCGACATGACAGAAAGCCCTACAGGAGAGGGAAGATACATTTAACCCCTGATATAAGATGTTTAGCAAGCCATTAGTTTAACCCTGGGGTCAGAAGTAGCGGTTCACAGCAGCAGTGCAATTTCAATCACTCACACACACTCACACACACACACACGCACGCACACTCACACACACACACACACACACACACACACACACACACACACACACACACACACACACACACACAACACAAACGTGCCCTTTGAAATTTTTCTCGAGGCATATCGCTCTAACTTCCCGTTTGCTTCCACTGGGGAAGCGTCGATAGGTTTCCATTCTTTGTTACTCCGTGGACGCGCGATTACATCGGGCAGGACATGATGTTTACACGTTTCATGTCACACCCGTGGATAGAATGCTTTTAGATGCATAATATGATTTCCCCACTTCTTAAGAAAGTCATTATTGGCGTATACAATTATCACACCACCAATAACGCAGCACTAGTATCTCCTCAGAAGACAACACAGATGTAATGCTGTAGTTTCCCTTCTGAATCTCGGGTGCAGAATCTTGTCAATAAGTTTCAGACAGTATGAAAAGGATTAATCTAATGCTAGCAACATGATTCTCTGTCACCAGGAGACTTATTAACAGCATACTCATTCTGACACAACCAGACTGTGCTGTATTCATTTCTCACCATTAGCCGTCAGGAGCATTATGTGGCAACGCGCAACCCGACAGTTTTCATCAATGTTGGCTCCGAGACTTGACCTGATTAGTTAATGTAAGACTAAGGTAGCTAAGAGGCATGACAGATAAGGGTCGCCGGGAATTCAATGTGAACTAATCATACTTCCGTCTGCGCAGAACACGTTGAATTCCACTCACGCCATCAACATGTCTGCAATTTGCTTAATGGAGACATTTCTCAGACAGGAGTTTCGTATCACACGAGATAAGCTCGTTCGAACAGGAAGCATATGATGATGCTTATGAGGTCTTCATACAGAGCCAGAAGTCATCCAGAAGACAAAATGATTTTTTCAAAGCTCAGGCGCGAACCGAACCCGCGACTTCTCGGTGCTCCAGCCACTGAGCTACTGGTTATTCGAATTTACAGGATAAATATCTGGCTCACAGTAGAACGCTTCACTACGAATACCCCATATCCAGTGTTCTCCCCTCTTGCATGAGTGCATTATCAACTCCTCAACCTCTACTCGCCTATTGAGACCGTGTCTTTTGTCAGGCGGACTTAGGTGAGCAAGATTTGGCGTTTGATTAAAATGTGCCGTGGTTCAAGCCCTGAGATAGGTACAATCTGGATTATTAATTTCTTGCAATAATCTGAAAAGCAAATGTACACATGCCTTCCTACGGACTGGTAATCATGCTGACAATGATTAGTTCTTTTGCTCTATAGAATGTGTCGTAACTTCAACTTAAAAAAAGAAATATTAAAAAGGTTTCCAGTTACGCGCTGGTCATTATGTTGACAATGTTTTACTGTCAGGTTGGTCGGTCTGGTCTGGTCTGGTCTGGTCTGGTCTGCTCTCTCTCTCTCTCTCTCTCTCTCTCTCTCTCTCTCTCTCTCTCTCTCTCTCTCTCTCTCATCCTGAACAAAGAGACGTAAAATGACCCACTCATTCATGAATATGCTTGAACTTCAGTTTAGTAAATCAACGCCTGAAGGCGCCATGACAGCGCCTATACGTGCAAACTGTTGGCGACAGCCCAGCAGGTGTTGTGGTCCAGTCTCAAGGTAGGGACCAAGATTCGAAGCATGTACCTGACTGCCTCGGGAAAGCCTTGCATAGAGCCAAGCGTCCGGGAGTACTACATACGGCTGTTGCCACTGGATACCCGTGGTCATGGAGCTTTCGGGGCCTGCTCCAGTAGCTCCAGCACGGGCGGCCCCAAGCAGTGCATAGCACCACTGGGGAGTGTTCTCTAAGTGATGGCGGAGTTCCGTTCATTTATCTCTCCCCATACCAGAGAACAGTGGAACTATGCATCCCGTTTTGCAGTGACACTTCTCCAACTGAGACCAGTTTTCTGCACGTACAGTCATTTGAACGCCCACCAGGTCAGCTGTGATCTGGAACACGGCCATGCAATGCAGTTGCCGTCTCTATTGTTCCTTGTGTGTGGCGCACAGCTCTCGTATCCGACATTACCCCCACAGCGCTGTGAAATTCATCAGGGCCTCACTTGATGAAAACCATCCAGACTGAAGGCATTGTTCTACTGTTGTATCGACCGCCCAGCTGTAAACAAACTGTATCCGTCCTGGCACGTCAGGAAGGGGGCTTTGTCGCGGCAGGAATGTCCCAGGACCCAGTCTATTGCCAGAGCCACTGCTGCCGCAGACTGTGTGAAGTCTGGTGCTGGAGGCGCAGCGTCAGTCAGGCGTGTGCACCGAGCACTGGCTACGGGTGCATGGGCGCGTGACCGCAGATCGATAGATCGATCACACATGCCGCCAGTGCGTGCGAGAGCAGTCGTCCGTGCCCCACCCAGCTTTGGCCCGTGTCTCCATAGCTCCCTACAGCCCACGCTTACTTCCATGGTCGTTTCCCAAATCGTGTCTCCATAGCTCCCTACAGCCCACGCTTACTTCCATGGTCGTTTCCCAAATCGTGTCTCCATAGCTCCCTACAGCCCACGCTTACTTCCATGGTCGTTTCCCAAATCGTGCCTCCACCCCCTCTCCTTCCCACCCTCTCCCGTGGACCCCCACCCCACCCCTTCCAACCCATTTCTTTATCGTCTTACCGTTTTCTCTATCGTCACCTCTTCCATCATCGCTATATCGCATCATTTATCTTCTGCTTTTCATTCCAGGGATATATTTCGTTCAATCTATTCGCCCCAGCTTAACACACACACACACACACCCCTTCCGCTCTCTCTCTCTCTCTCTCTCTCTCTCTCTCTCTCTCTCTCTCTATATATATATATATATATATATATATATATATATATATATATATATATATATCGTGTGTGTGTGTGTGTGTGTAGGTGGGTGGGATGGATGGAGGGATGGATGGAGTTTTACGGTCTATCAGCCTTTGTAGGCTATGTAAGTCCACCAAGCACGAAAAATCACTATAATCGAGTAAACGCAAATGAAGTCACGGTGTCCCTATTTATTCGCCTCTTACGAATCGTGTAGGGAGACACGGTGGGTCAATTCTTACCCCGAACCCACAAGGGAAAGGTGGGTGGGAGTTTTGTTGTATTTGGTGTGCGTACGTGTGTGTACGCTCGCGCGCGCGCATTTGTGTGTACTGTGTTTGTCTCTTTGTCTTGCAATTTTCTTTCTTTCAACTCCGACCCCTAAGATGTATTTCTCCCTTCAACATCATACCCTCCTCCTTCTGTCAACCCCCCCCCCTTCCTTCTCCACTCCTCCTTTAGTCTGATCCTGTTGACCGCTGAGGGCAGTTCCTCCTGGTCACAATCAGCAGGGACGGAGGTCAGTATGTAGGGAGGAAGGGAGGTAAGGAGGGAGGCAGGGAGGGAGGTATGTAGAGCACCTGCAACCAGTTGAGACCCGTCACTACAGTGCATAGCGCCTCGGGATAGAGAGATGGATGGATGGAGGAAAGGATGGAGGGAGGGAGGGGAGGACGGTTAGAATAATAGTAATGATAATAGTTTATTCATAAGCACATACCTTCCCTTGACAGGCAAGCTCATGGCGTTTACAATCCAAAGAATCAACACTCATACAACCACTCAACACCACATTCCCACAAAAACTCACACACAACACACATAAACAAAAAACAAAAACTAAGATCCAATAGAACAAATAGAACAAACTATACAATATACACAGCACTTGCAGGCCAGGTCAAGTAAGGCGAAGCAGCTCAGCGGGAAAGGCGGATCGGAAGAGGTGGGTCTTTAGAGCACTTTTGAACTGGGGCAGAGTGTCAGAATGACGGACTGGGAGAGGGAGACTATTCCAGGTTACAGGTCCGATATAGGAGAAGGCACGCTGTCCTTGAGTTTTCTTGTTACGGCGTGGGACTTTGAGCATTTTAGAGTTAGCAGCCGAGTGTAGAGATCTGGAGGGCGTGTAGACAGCAAAAATTTCTGTAAGAGCGTGTGGTGCGGTGTTGTCGATGGCCTTGAAGCACAAAGTAGCAAGTTTATAATCTATCCTCTGAGAGATGGGGAGCCAGTGAAGTGTATGTAGGAGTGATGAGACATGGGTACGCTTGGGACATCGAAAAACTAGCCTAGCAGCACAATTCTGAACTTTCTGGAGTTTGTTAAGCAGAGTGTCGGGGATGCCAGCGAGAGTGGATGGATGGACGGACGGACGTACGGATGGATGGACGGACGGATGGATCGACGGACGGACGGATGGATGGGTGGATGGATGGACGGACGGAAGGATGGGCGTTTAAAAAGGGTTGATGGACGGGCGGACAGACGGACAGACGGACGGACGGAGGAATAGATGGATAAATGAACAGATAGACGGGCGGAGATAGAGAGCTGCGGGATAGTTCAGCCGTGTCAGACTGGGTGAGGATTTTTGCTACTGTACACACGTCACGTGTTTGTTGGAGTGCAATCAAGTCAACACTTGACCTCCTGCGTCATCAGTCTTTTACAGACGGCGTGTTATGACGTAGTGGGTCTATTCTTACCCCCCCCCCCCCACAAGGGAAAAACCGGCGCCTGGGAAGAGCTGACGGCCAGAGAACCGCCTCACACCAATCCATCCTCGCCAAATGACCAGCACCCCTGCGGCGACAAAAGCCAGTTATTGATGGTAGATCTGTGTAAACATGCACGCGCCTACAAATAGAAGTTGCCATTGTGCGCAAATGCCGACACTCCGCTGCTCCCGCGTTCCCGTCCCCATCTGCCATGACAGGGACGGGCTCATTGGCGAGTCATTCCGGGCGGTGCGTGACAGGGACGGGCTCATTGGCGAGTCATTCCGGGCGGTGCGTGACAGGGATGGTGTCGCGATTTCGCT
>JAWQFJ010002475.1:40000-66815 GCA_034096865.1 Theodoxus fluviatilis | reverse complement strand
GAGCCAGATTGGGAAGGAGAGATGGGAGAGGGAGACGGATACAGAGACACAGAGAGCTAGGAGAGGGAAAGCGGAGTACGGAAGCGAAAATGGCATCGGTAGTGGAACACGAACAAGAACGAGGAGCGTGGGACAGCAACGCTAAACGGAGCCCCAGATTTACGTATGAGTCCATGACGGTTGGGGAGGGGACTGCCACTTGGACTGACGGACAGACTGTGACGCAAAGGACAGAGGTGCTAGGGAGACGGAAGGGAGATGGGAGAGAAGCTGCGTAAGGACCGAGGGGAAGGAGTGAAGATTAGAGGGAAAAGATATGCGGCCAGGGAGAGAGTGAAGTTAGAACTGCGACGGGGGAAGGGAAGATGGAAAGAGACGGGACAGAAGAAAAGATAGCGAGGCTGCCGAGGACAAAGAAAAAACTGACCACACAAAAAAGAATGTCAAAAAAAAAAAAAGGGGGGGCAGGGAAAAAGGGACAAAATTTGGATGGAGGGAAAATCGAAAATATCAGGGTGAAGGGAAGAGGGGAAGGATATGAAAGGGGGATTACTCTGGAAAAAAAGAGGCGGAAGGATGGAAGAAGACGCGGAGGGGAAAGGGAAGTTAAGGGGGAAATGGGGGAGGAAGGAAATATCGGAAACAATGAAACAGTGGGGAGAAGGGGGGATGGAAGGGGCCAAGGGAAAGGGGAGCGGGGAAATCCAAGTGCGCTAAAGTCGCTTTTTCTTAGGGATGATCGGTTCTATCTCTCCTCAGTGCCTCGTTATATGCCCCCCAGTATTTAGCCGGAAAAATCCAATTCGTGCTGTACTTCCCTGCTTCTCTTGGGAAGAGGCAGCAGTTAGTAGATGCTTCACCCAATCCCCTTGGGTGGGGGGGAGCTGAAGAGTTTGGTATTTAGTCGGGAGATAGGCCTCAGTTTATGATGGGGAGTTGAGTGAAGGTAGGTTGGATCTCTAGCTGTGGGGGGTTTGTAGCCGCCCGCGTGGGGGTGTATGATTCGGGTGGTCGACCGTGATGCGGTGGAATGAGTTGTGTTGTGGAGTGGTGCCGTTGCGCCGTGTAGCAGGTGGGCCCCCTAGTGTCAAGGTCGCTGGTGAGTGGAGCGATGTGACAGAAGGGTCAGGATAGTGTGGTGGCTAGGGGAAGTTGGTTGGATGCTTGTTGGATAGTGTGCGGGGTGGGCTTGGTGCTAAGATCTATATCGCGTGTAAGACGTACGTTCTGGTGGAGTGACTTGGTCTCCGGCTGAGAAGGGTGGGCAGGGGTGCTTCCGTGCGGGGCGGGGCGCGAGGTTTGGCCGTGCGCGTGTGGTTTTGGGGAGGCTGTGAGGGTTGTTTGAGTGGCCGTGGTGACGCGTCGTGTGTGTTTGTGCGGGAGTCGTGGCCTTGTGCGCGGTGGGGCCGTGAGGCCCGTGGGGAGGGGTGGGGGGGGCTGTGGGTGAGACAGTGCCACGAGTGGGCGTGGTGAACGCAGTAGGATAGAAGATGAGAAGTGGCGATGACGCGTGGTTGTATTTCGTGATCGTCCGTGACGGTTGAGTGAGCGGACAGGGCGTCGTTGGTAGTGAGAATGTGTGCGCGCGACGGTGCCCCGGTGTGGAACGGTGGTGCGATTTTGGTTTGGTTTCGAGGGTGTGGTTTGCGAAATTTGCGAGCTTAGGGGGGTTTGATGTATGTTTAGGGGTGCGGGGAGAGTAGGGTGAGAAGCGTTGGGAGGATTGGTTCTGGTGCGGCCCGAGGTGTGGTTTGGGTGCTGTGGTGTTGGCGGTGTCGTTTTGATTTGTTTTCGCATCGTTATGACGAGTGGATGGTGGTCGGTGTAGCGTTGTGCTCACGTAGGAAGTTGGGTGTGATGGGTGGTTTGAGCAGGAGGGCGCGGTATGACTTGTGGTGAGATGGGAGCGCGGGGTTATTCTGTGCTCGCGTGCGGGTCGTGAGCTGTGCAGGTATCGCGTGATGTATTTGAATTGATGGGGATCGTGGGGTAGTCCCGGTGGCTCGTATTGGTGGTTGGGTTTTGAAGCAGGTGGGACTTGTTTGCGAGTTTCGTGAATGGGTCGCCATAGTTCTGTGTACGTATATGGACGTGTTTGCGCTTGGTTTTGGTAGGTGCATTTATATGTTGAGTGAACTTGACGTGGGCTGTGTTGTGCGTGTTTGCGGTTTTAGCCCCTGTCGGTTTGGCGTGATTGGGTGAGGTACAGGGTGAATCGTGCTGTCACACGGGTTGGGCGTGGTGAATTGCTTGTGAGGTGGTTGAGCATTTTAGCGTGAAGGATGGTTTTCTTTTTGGTTTGTCCCGTAGTGTGGCGGTTTGGTTGCGGATAAGTGCTCGGCGTGTCTCCCTGCGTTATGTGTTTGAAGTGCGTTTGTGCGTGTAGAGCTAGGTGTTATAATAGGTGTCAGGCATAGTAGGTCCCGTCGCATCTGAGCTGAGACCGGCTCGAATAATCAGAGTCTCATATGACTGTATTTCTCTGAGGTAGTTGTGTGAGCGCTCAGAAGAGGGGGTTCAGAAGAGTGGCGAGGCGGGGAGTAGAGCGTAGGGGAGCTGCTGATAAAAGGCGAGAATAGGTGAGGGTGGAGAACATAGTGTTGTGAGGTGTTATCAGTCGGGTACGGTTTTTTGGGATGTTGCCTGGATAGAGAATCACAAACGATCGCGGTGGGGTATCAGAGTAGCTCGAATCGTCATGGGGGATTGCGAAGGATGGATTCCTCACACAATTATGAGAAAAGACAATTAGTGCAGACCGCAAAAAGCACTGCTAAAAAAATTGATCAAAGGCATGATAAGTAGTAGTCATAGGAAGAAAATGCGATAACATCTGCCTGGCGAGGCCGAAGTGATTTATGATAACCGAGTCTGAATACAGTTACGGTTGCTTATTTGCCGTCCTCCTAGTTTGGGGCTCGCCATATATCTGGTCCCGGGTCTTGTGCATCTGTCGCGTCGGGTGGACATTGGGCAATCTTTCTTGATGAAGTAGTATACTTGATTTCGAATACCAGCTACAGGTTTTTTGATATCATCTGTTGGTTTCGTAATCTCTGAGGTTTGAGCATCAGGATCAGTCTACCGATATCCCTCCTTGTGTGGAGAGTGAGATATTTTTGCTGTTTTAGTTGTGGTTTGAAGCAGGAACAGACGAAAGGGCGATGGTGCCGGATGTCAGTCTGTGCCGTTATATCAGGTGTGGCGGTCTAGTTCTTGACGCCGTTGAGCTATCCGTAGGTGATTTTGCTCGATGTACAGGGTCCTCAATGCAATTGAGGGGTTTTTATTCGATGCTGGGTTGTTTAGCGAGGCGGTCGACTAGGCGTAGACTAGGTGTGGGCGGCTAGGAGCGAGAGTGGCTCCGCTGGAGCCCTTCCTTTTTCGTTGGTGGTCGATATTGTAGGGGGCTGATCATTCTGCATTGCTGTCTTTGTGTGTGCGATGTGGGGTTATTTCTTAGTGCGGTCGATGTAAGCCAGGCTCAGCGACGATAGAGCGGGTCAATCTCCGCCTATGTTCGTCCGCGGGAGGTCCGTAGTTGTTGTGTGGTCCTTGGGCTGTGAGTCGGTTTTGAGTGCAGTGTAGTCTGACGTTGTGGTTTATGGCAGGGGTGATCCGTGATGGATGTGAGCTGTGCATTGTGTGGTCGGTTGTAAGTTCTGAGGAAAATTTGGTTTGTCTCGGGTTAGCGGAGCGATGATTCTGGTGTGGAAGGAGATTCGCCCCCGGGTTGAAGCCGTGATGATACGCGGGGTGGCGAAACGGCTAGGAGCGCAGGAAAGGTGAGGTTGTCCTGGGGACACGTGTGCGGACGGTGCTGTGCTAGTGAGGGTCGGTGCTGCCGTAAAAGCGAGGGGACGTGAGGTGATGAGCGGGTGCTTTTTCCTGGTGGGAAGTGGGAGCGTAGGAGGTGCACGCAAGTGAAGCAGAGGCTTCGTCAATACATGATCCAGGAAGTGGGCATTCAGAGGGGGGGTAGGGGGGGCAGGGGCGGCGGGGCGGGGGGGGGTAGGGGCGGGGCAGGGTGGCCCCGACCGTGTCAGTGTCGTTCAGTGCGGACACGCAGACCGCAGGGATCGAATAGGGCGCTGGTGTCCGGAGCAAGTTGTGAGTGAATGGGCGGTTGCGCGGGTGTGGAACAGTGACGCGCAGTGGGATTGTTGTGGGACGGCGGGAGAATTGGCTCGTGCTGGTAGGGTGGGGTGGTTCGGCCTAAGTTTGAAGGACAAGCCAGGGGATCAGACGCTCAGAGGTCCAGGGGTAGATGGGAGATGTTTGGTCCTTGTGAGGATAGTGAGCCGGATGGGGGGTCAGAGGGGTGGGATCCCTGGAGAGTGGAGTGTGATAGTTGAGCGGAGCGAAGGTGTCAAGCTGACGAGTCAGTTAGATGGGGGGGAGAAGAGGGAGACGATTAAGCAAGGTGAAGTCTGGGGTATGGTGTTTAGAGAAGCACGCGTGTAAGGAGAGCCCTAGGTGCGAGGAAACGGTGATCTGTGCGAACTGAAGGCACTCGGGCGGGGCGGGGGTGGGAGGCGCGGAGGGGAAAGCGAGTGAGGGCTGTGCGGCGCATTGTGAACAGAGGTGAAGAGCAAGGGGTGGGTAGCGTGAGAGGGGGAAGTGATAGTGGAAGCACAGGCCAGGGCGCGAGAAGTGCGGAAGAGGGCAACGGAGGCTCGAGATTGTTGAGGAGAGTTGAAGATTGAAGCGGACGAGTCGAGATGTCAGAGAGGTGGGGCAGCGGACGGCCGGGGGTTCCTGAGTCAAGAGGGGGTCCAGCCGGATCCACCCAGGTAGGCGGGGAGTCCCGAGGAGGAGGTCAGAGGAGAGAGTGTGATAGGGGGGGGGGCGTCAACAGGGAGCGAGGAGTCGTGGGAGAGAAAGAAGGACGGTGGTCAGCGAGGGTGGCGCAGGGGGAGGCGAAGCTCCGGGGGCGGGCGGGGCGCGGCTCGGGGGGGGACAGTAGAAGAGCGACGGACGACGGGGGGATCCCCGGGATAACTGGCGTGGTGCTCGGGTCGGAAGGTGGGTTTCGGGTGGGACTGAGGTGAACGACCCGAGCGGTTACGTCTTGTTCATCTCCCGCCGTTTTGTTTCTCGTTTGATTCTTCATCCGTTTACCGCTACTCGCTCGGGGGGTCTAGACGGGTAGGTTCACTTTATAAAACGGTTTACACTCCAGGTCTTCCCGCCTTTCGAGCACCCGAACATGCCGGACCGCAACCGCCCACTACCTGGCCTGACCCACCACACCCAAAGAAGTAACTTCAGGGGACGGGCTTCGTTTGTCTTTGTTTGGCCGTCTTGTGATGTTTTTTGTCGCCCGCTCAGCTGCGGCGCGAGCTGGTAGCGCAGCGCGTTGAGGGTAGAGATTAGCTAGTCGATAGTTTTAGTTCGGGGGGGGTGGATGGAGGTGCCGCGGGGGTAGAGGGTGGTCGGGGCGGGTCAAGGCACGCCTAGACAACCCCTGAGACAGGACAGCGCCCGCACCGTCTGACGAAAAATAAAAGCCCCTTTGAAGCCAATGGGGAGCCAAGGGGGTCAAGGCAGCCAAGAAGCCATCAGAAAGCCCTTAGAAAAGCCAAGCCTTCAGACAGGAGAGCCTCCTCCAAAAAAACAGACACAAACCTTAGCCCCGCAAGGCCAGCCCTGGTCCTGCAAAGCGTTTCAAAAAGAGGGCAAGGCATTTCTTGTTTATTTTTATACTGAATTCACAGCACTATTCCTTAACCCACGGTAGCGAGCCTCAGGACAGTGCTTCATTTCAGAAACAGGAGCGACCTCAGTGTCCTTTTTGCTCTGTATTGCTGCCCCAGTCGCGCCTCCGTTATGGTGCCTACGTGGGGGGCTGCAGGGTTGCGAGGCGTTGGGGGAGAGCTAGCCGCTGGTTGGCTTTCCTGGGTGGAGCATTTCCCGGGCAACGAGGGGGAGCCGGGGAGAGGAACCTTCTCACTTTTATCTCGGCCAGGGTTTTCTGGTGTTTGCGTTTTGTTAGTTGTGTTGTGCGCGGGGTTGTTTGACAGCTGGGTAGCGGACGATCCCTATTGTCGCGGACTTTTGCAAAGACTGGGCGCGCCAGTCAGTGACGAGACACAGGGAAACTGCGGTTACAAGACTGCTGAGTATAAAACAGTTCAAAGCACTTTGGTTAAACAAGTTGGAAAAACTGGAATTTTAAAATCTGATTTTGTAATAGATACAGGCAATTGTTTCCACAAGTGTTGGTCACTTAAAACTGCACTCTGATGAACATTTTCTTCGCTTTTGTCTTGAATTCCAAAGTATTATTTAGCACTACACTATCATCCCTCTGAAACCAAAGACAACCGCTGACTTCCAAGGAGACTTACAGGGGTCTGGTTCTTGTCGATCTTGTGGGCAGACGTCCCGCCTATCTCTAGCCCTCGGTCCTCGCAGAACTTGTACGGTAGACTGAAACTGCCTCCTTTCGGGCGGTCAAAGGTCACCGCCACGTCTTCCACGACCACGCTTGCATCACTTCCTGCACAAGACGTCGCTGCCTCCATCTCCAACAGCGGAATCCAGCACCTGTAACAAGTGGAAAGCACCGCGATCGTGTCAACTCATTTGCAAAATAAGGAGGTAGGAGTACTGAGTACTGAACAGAGCTATCTCAGTTCATTACTCATTTGCAAAAGAAGGCTGTAATACAGCTGAAGGCTTCAACAAATGAGGTACAGACTTATTGATTGATGAATTCACACCTGTCACCGTTTGTGTTATGTACTGCAGGAGGTGGTTTGACGTGATAAAACTACCAACCAAATTAGTCCAGCTGAAGAAGAAAAGCACGGCATCTAGCCACGCAATCGACCAGCACACAGTACTTGCATGAATGGTGAACAGTTGTTTATTTCAACTGGTGCCTGTGTATGATTCCTCGATAGTATCAATATGTCTAATGTTTCAGTCAAACACTCATAATATGCACTAAACTTGCCTATCAATGTACGCGATTAAAAATACTAGTTCTATCATTTCGTAAACAAACATTCGAATAATAATGCCATTTCAGTGACATTATGGTGCAGTCAACGCTGCGTTCTCTCCCTTGTTTTAAGCATATTCAAATTTAGGGAATAGGTGGACGAACATTAACCACGATTTTATTTTAGATTTGTTTTTTACTTTGTGAAATGTAAACTTCTTAATCATGCCAGTTTGAAGAATTATTGAGCTACGCTAACAAGTTTAATTTTGAGTCCTTCAGTAATTTCAGCTAGGGCTGGTGTTCACAACGTCCCCAGTTAAAGGGGAAGGGAAAGGTTTACTACGATGTGCAGAAACCAACGTTCAAGCTGTCCAGCAACACTAAATTGCGTGGAAACTCGCTGAAACTCCATAAAGACAGCTTTCGGCTGAACATCAGGAAGAACTTCTTCTCACAACGTATCATCAAAACCTGGAATAACCTACCAGATGCAGTTGTCACAGCTGCCTCAGTCCATGACTTCAAAGTTGCACTCGACGAACACTGGAAAGATCTCCCCACCCTCTACACACCAGAATGCCAAAATATGCAATAGATCTAGTAGTTAGCCCGCCACGCATTGCAGCAAAGTTAGTTTATCACATGGAACGTCGAACAGGCCTCACAAAAGGCCTCAAACGTCGTAAAAGTCAAGTCAAGTCAAGTCAAGTCAAGTGTGGATGTACTGTTTCCCATGACTGGGTCTCAAACCGCTTTGCATTTTACCTCCTGATCACCGGGCCGCTTGATCACACCTTCACTGACATCTAATGACGAACACTGACAGACAGATAAGATGGACCCAGTCGGGTACCAGCTCCATATCCATTCCTTAGGGAGGTTTGCAACCCACTCTGGCTCATGGCCATATGCAGAAGTGTATTGCACTACCGGGTGCAATCGATGCCCTCACAGATACCCAATTTTACTGTTTGGTGAGGGTGAAACAATGCGAATTATGCATCTTGCTCAAGGATGCAACTCTGGCTACCATGCAGCTTCGAACACTACAACCATTAGCGGCGAGCGACGCAGGTCAAGGGCGCTAGCCACGTGGGCACAGACCCCAACAGTGAAGCATGACAATGGGTAGAAAGCAATCTGATAAAAACATACGGTCAGCAGTTCGCCTGGATGTTGACACAGTGCAACAATCAGCCATACTCTTGGTGATTTTGAAAGCAAATGGTGTAAACTTATCTGATATAGATCTTAATTGAACTACAAACGAATAAGTATTAAACGGTCTGTCTTGGAACAATGAATAACAATGGCATTCAAATTTTTACAAAAAAAGAATATATCATGATCATCATGATAATCATGATCACTTGTATAGCGCTGGTTCCGAAACCTACTGAGTCGCTCGCTGTGCACGCTTATCAGGAGTCACTGGTAATATGTTTTTAGATCTTGTCTAAACGCATCCAGCTTTGGACAAGAAATAAGTTTAACAGGTAGAAGTTTAACAGGACAATGGGCCAACATAGGAAAATGCCCTCCGTTCAAACCTGCATTAGTTTGGTTTCTGTTGTTTCAGCAGGAAAGCTGAAAAAGACCGTACAGATCTGGTGGGATTATACTATGGCGCAATATGTTGGAGAGACACCGGGGCCAAACCATTTAAACATTTGCAGGCCGTTACTGCCAGTTTACAATTGACTCTCTCTGACATGGGGAGCCAGTGCAGGAATGTCAACACTGGGGTGACGTGTTTTGGCTCTCTGGTCCTTGTGGTGACTTCATCGGCTGCAGTCTGCAACTTCTGTGGTTTTGTCATACGATTTTGAGGGGCTTCTGCCAGAGAAGAGTTGCAGTAGTCTGTACTAATACCCCTCTCCCTCCGCGACAACAGCCACCCACCCCCTCCCCACTCTACAGTATTCTTCCCCCCACCATTCCCTCTATGCACTCTTCAAAATGTATCAACGATGTAACAACACATACGTTATGCTCAACACACAGAACAGCCAATGATGTATGTAATGGATAAAGCAACGTTCTTTCCTCCTGGTTTTATCTGCGTCTAAATCCTAGAATGACACTTACCTGACATATTCGTCCATATTTGCAGCTTCCCTGAAGGCCTTGACAGCTTGTGGAGCCAGCTGTGGTACAGGGTCTCTCACGTGATCCAGACACAGGTGGAGGTTGTCACTCACCCACAGTAGCGACACCCGGGGTACCAGCACACCCTTTTCACAGCCTGCACCCAGCTGAACCCGCACAGACTGAAAAGAAAAAATACAGCTCACAGGGCAAGATTCACACGATGCCACACTATAATTGCATACATATGGTCGTGAAGGAAATGAACAGTTAAGCCGGCACTTTTTAATATAGTTGGAATTTACTAATTCACTGTAAAAAATTAATTCCTCCTCCTCCTTCTCCTTCTCCTCCTATTTCTTCCCTTCCTCTTCCTCCTCCCCTTCCTCCCCCTCCCCTTCTCCCCCCTCCCCCCCCCCCCCCTCCTCCTCCTCCTCCTCCTCCTGCTCCTCCTCCTTCTCGTGGTCCTCTGCATTTCCCCCCCATCTGTTTTGTATTCACTGAGTGCTGTGCATCAAAATAGAAACAATTTCCAAATAACATCATATATATTTTAGGAATATATACATTCCCCCAGCACTCTGATGAGAAAGCTCATGCCAAAGTTTTGCATCCAAAGTCTTTAAAAACTTCGCACATACACTGAAAATAATATCAGCAATTCAAAATTATGCTTACTGACTGCCTGAACAACTTAGCTCCTGGCAAATGAGTTCATTATACTTGATCTCCTAGCATAATCATTCCAGGAAATGGACGACACATTGCGTATCCACACTGCACCACGGGAATGTATGGCTGCTCAGGAAGATGTCTGCATACCTTTTAGGGCAGTGTGGGCCAAACCCGTGTAAGGATGGCAGTGCTGGCTAGCTGTTCCATGTTTCCATGCGTTATTCAACAATTTCTAGCACTACCCCAACAATTTCGTGCATGACCTCTACAATACATTGCACTACCCCTTCAATGTGGTGCACTATCCCAACAGTCTCAAACACCATAGCAACAACTGACCCTTCGCATAGCTACGCCCACAGCTGAATCTGGTACAATCTGTGCTTTACCAAGGAACTGAAAACTATTGAAAACTGCAGGTCATCTGCTTTCTTGTGAACCTCCTCCTTGTACTCCCTCTATTTCTTCTACCGCCCCTCTTCCTCCTCTGCATTCTACTCTTGCAGCAGAAACCAATCAGCTGACTGCCCACCTGGCCCTGTGCGAAGGTCCTGTCGAACTTGCAGTACTGCGACGCACCGGACATGGTGCCATCCTCACAGGACACCACGCGTCTGGAACCTGGGGGAGGGTCTCTGTCGGCCTCGGTCAGCATCCTGTCGACCCTCTCCTGAATGGCCTTCATCCCCTTCTGCTTCTGCTGCTTGTTGAAAAAGGCGGCCTGAAGCAGCTTGGCCCAGTTCTGTGAGCTGACAGAGATGACGAGATGATCGCCATGCACCGTAAACGGCCGCCCCCTGTGTCTTTCTTCAAGAGGGAACTCGGGGTTTCCATCGCGATGGAAGACACTTCGGCGCCAATGGCATTTGACTTCCTCCCCCTCATCTCTTACCTCTGGCTGCCTGCATAAGGTCAGCAGGTTGAAGGGCAATTCTCGGACTGTCTGTGGTGGAGAGCGCATGCCTGGGATGAGAAGGTCAAGTCTTTGTTCAGACACTCCCTGCACCACGGCCATGCACTGCACGGGTCTCTCAAGAAGGTGGTCCGCAAGGTGAATGTCGCGCGCACGGTTGCTGAAGGCGTCGTTGAGTTGTTTGCAACGCGTCATTTCTGTCGCTATTTCATGAATCTGTAAGGTAAACATACAAATAAATAAAGTGGTCATTTTTGTCGCTATTTCATGAATGTGTAAGGTAAACATACACATAAATCAAGTGGTCATTTATGTCTCTATTTCATGAATCTGTAAGGTAAACACACAAATAAATAAAGTGGTCATTTCTGTTGCTATTTCATGAATCTGGTAGTGAGACACACTAAATCAGGTAGTGATTTCTGTCGCTATTTCATGAATTTGTAAGGTAAACAACACATAAATCAAGTAGTCATTTCTGTCTCTATTTCATGAATCGTATGAAAACACACACATAAATGAAGTAGTTATTTCTGTCGCTATGTCATGATTATGTGAGGTAAACACGAATAAATTAAGTAGTCATTTCTGTCGCTATTTCATGAATTTGAATGGTTAAAACATGCGTAGATAAAGTATGTATGTGTAAAGAAACTGTTTGATTCAAAATTGATCGTGTTAGATGCATAGCGTTTGGTGCGGAGACAAAACGTTTCAACTAACGAAACATCCTCTGGAATGTTGCATCCTTGAATGTCACGTCCAACGCAAAGAAAGAAAATATTATCTGATTTACGTTTGGACTCAATGCTTTGACCGAATAGAAAAATGGCTTCATTATTATCTAGCCATGCTCTATGCAAGTGATGAAACACTCCTTAGTAGGAAGAGACACAGTGTCAGGAAAGACAAATATTCCGACATGCTGGCTGTAAGCCTAGGAGTAGGTAGACAGACAATAAAACAGAGACAGACAGACAGACAGACGGACGGACAGACAGACAGAAAGCCAGCCAGAAAGCCAGCCAGAAAGCGAGCCAGCCAGCGAGCCAGCCAGCCAGCCAGACACACACACACACACACACACACACACACACGCCCACACACACACACACACACATGCACCCCCACACCCCACACACACACACACACACATTCATGCACACACACACACACACACATACAAGCATACACACACAGACAGACAGACAGACAGACACACAGACAGACAGACACACAGACAGACACACAGACAGACAGACACACAGACAGACCGACACAAAGACAGACAGACAGGACAAAAGACAAGATATAGCAAGGCAAGGCAGCGGAAGGCAAGACAAGACAAACAATACAACACAGACACAAACACACATACACACACGCGCGCGCACACACACACACACACACACACACACACACACACACACAGAAACAAGACAAGACAAAACAAAACCAAGCCTAGCCTAGCCAAGCCAAGCCAAGCCAAGCCAAGCCAAGCCAAGCCAAGCCAAGCCAAGCCAAGCCAAGCCAAAGCCAAAGCCAAAGCCAAAGCCAAGCCAAGCCAAGCCAAGCCAAGCCAAGCCAAGCCAAGCCAAGCCAAGCCAAGCCAAGGCAAGGCAAGGCCCAAGCCCAAGCCCAAGCCAGGCCAGGCCAGGCCAGGCCAGGCCAGGCCAAGCCAAGCCAAGCCAAGCCAAGCCAAGTCAAGCCAAGCCAAGCCAAGCCAAGCCAAGCCAAAGCCAAAGCCAAAGCCAAAGCCAAAGCCAAAGCCAAAGCCAAAGCCAAGGCCAGGCCAGGTCAGGTCAAGTCAAGCCAGGCCAGGCCAGGCCAAGCCAAAGAAAGAAAGACAGACAAGAAAGATTCACAATCTAGAGAGTACATGTATCTCCCTTCAGAGCCCCTGAAACAATGTTGACCGACTTCTCACCTCTTGATCTAAGTAGGGCGCCTCTCTGCCTTCCAGCATGGCCACGGCCAGTCTCTGACAGACCAGGTCGCAGTAGCGACGTAGGGGTGACGTCATCTGGCAGTAGGACTCCAGCCCCAGAGTGAAGTGACCTTGCCCGTTTGCAGCATCATCAATGTTCCGCTCTGCAGCGCGAGGCGAGGAGCATCTGTAACGTGCAGGTTCCTGTAGCTCTGCCCAGTGTTTGAAGGCCAGCATCTGCTTGGGGTGAAGATGATCTGCTCCGAGAATGCGGTTCACGGCATCCTCGTCTTTGTCTTTCAGGGCTTGCAGTAGGCGTGTCCAGATGTCGCAAAGCACGTGGACGTACTGAAAAATGAAAAGGAGGCATGTATTGTTGGCCTGCGGCATGGGTTGGCGATAATTTAGACATATATGCTTAGCTCAAAACTGAACAACAGCCACTGACTTGAAAGAGAGAGGTCACCAGTGCCTGAAGGAAAATGAAGAGACAGGACAGCAACCGGACATTATGCGGTACTCCGCAGAGACCAAAAGAATGGTGCTGGGGAAACTGACTGGCGGATGAAGACCAAGATGGAAGAGTGGCATCAAATCAAGCTTGCCAAGTATGAACCCCTTTCGAATTCGGCTGAAATTCCGGGAGATTAGGACCTCTGTTCTTGCTGCTGAGGTGGGAGCTAGGGGTTTTGTAGGTCACTCGGTTCATAACCACTGCAGACCGCTCGGCCTCTCCAATCACTACAGCACAAAGGTACTGGGGGGTAATGGCAGAGTCAGTATAGAAGGCAGCGTGCTGGCTTTGGGTCAGGCGAAACACCAGAGACTCAGAGGAAGTGGACAGGTTCTGCCTCAGGACGCGCGCATGACGTGCACATTGATCAAGACAACAGACAGGCACCTGGAGCTATGACCAGGTGTGACCCTACCCCCGAGAGTGTCAGAAAGTATTGAGGGCCGAATCACTTGTTGACGGGGTGACTTCCTCTGAAGACCGACTGTTGCCTCGCTCTTTTGAGTGTTTCTTGCCACTTGTGTTTCAGTTTTTTAAAATAACTTTTCATTTTTGGTTCCATGAATTCCAATGAAAAGTATACCTCTTTGAAGGGTAGAACAAAGTTTGGGTTGACTGTTCAGAAATGTTAATGTCATTGTCTAACGGAACTTGCTTTTCATGATATAATTACATATTACCATAATGCATGAATCATTGGCAGTGAATGTCCTTGCTGCTTGCAGTTGGATTTTGAAATTAAATGCCCCATTTCGGAACCAGTATTTCACTTCATAGTACCTCAACAACAAAAATGCTACACTGAGTTTGTGTCAATGGAAATGTTCCATCGCGATAAAAGGCTCCTCACACGTGACAAGTTTTGTTGAAAGGACAGAAAGAAGGTTCGTGTCTGGTAAAACAGCTAGAACTGGGGGAGATATTTATTTGAAAAATACAGACGAAGGCATCAGCCGGAAAATAAACCCGGAACACCCCTGTGGTAGTCGACAACGGTACCACTTGACCACTTGTATGTACACTTGAACCAATGTGCTGGTATTTGTCTTTCCAACTTTCCCCGCAACGTCGTGCTCATCGTTTTAAAAGGATCTGTATATTCTCGAATGATTTCCTCTATCAAGGATTTTGTCAAATCTCTTGTATTCACCTACACACAGATACACACACAAACGTACACACACACACACACGCACACACACACACACACACACACACACACACACACACACACACACACACACAAAGACAAATACACGAACGCACGCATACTCACACACACAAATACACGCACGCATGCATGCTCACACACACACGTACACACTTGCACGCACACACGCACACACATACGCATGCACACACGCGCACACACACATTCATGCCAACACAGACGCACGCACGCACGCACACAAGAAATTAGTGTTCTCACCGAATTTCTCTGCTGCAGACTTTGAGAACTGAGGCATGCTTTAGCAGAGATCCTGGCACCTGGCATGACTTCACGATCCTGCAGAGACACCAGCAGATTGCACACGGGATGGTGTGACGTCATCCACAGCTTGACGTTATCTGGGTTTGGGTCGTCCTGACTGCGCAGGAGTGTGCACGAAGGGAATTCCCTGCAGAGTCTTTCTGCCATGTGAGCATTGTACTTGATCATGAGCTCCTCCACCAGCGCATGCGCGTCTGAAGCGTTGTCGTCATTTCCGGAAAAGGGGTCAGAGGTTATCGCTCTGTGATGGATGGCTGATTTGAGTCGCTTTTTTCGGAGAGCCTTCGTGATCTTCCTCAGCGTGCGTAACACCGTGACTAAATCTGAGAAGTCGTTGCCCGTTTTGGGGGGTTCGTCCATCAGTTTCTGTGCCTGGAGCACAAGATCGACAATTCTGCAGAGAACATGTACACCGTAAGCAGAACACAGCAAATGTCGACCTCAAACGAACACACGCGCACACTGAGGCATGCATGCGTTGCGAGCACACAAGTACACGTGCTCGCACACGTACGTGCACGTGTGCCCAAATTTACTAACAGGCCGATACCGGAATGATTGCCTGACCAATCGACAGAAAGGCAACCATAGAGGCAGGCTGGCAGGCAGGTAGGCAAGCAGGCAGGCAAAACACCCTGCCATGCAGTCACAGACACGCAGAGAAACACACGCAAACAGTCAGATACACAAAGTCCATGCAGACGGGCGCGAGCGCGCACATAAGCGCGCGCGCGTGCGTGCGAACACAACCACACGCGCACGCGCGCAGATACAAACACAAAAACACACAGCAGCACAGACAAAAACGCAGAGAGACACACAGACAGACACACATACAGACAGACATACAGACACACAGACAGACAGACAGACAGACAGACACACAGACAGATACACAGACAGACACACAGACACACAGACAGACACACAGACAGACAGACAGACACACAGACAGACAGACAGTCACACAGACAGACACACAGACAGACAGACAGACACACAGACAGACAGACAGACACACAGACAGACAGACAGACAGACACACACACACACACAGACACACAGACAGACAGACAGACACACAGACAGACAGACAGACACACAGACAGACACATAGACAGACAGACAGACACACAGTCAGACAAACAGACAGACACACACACAGACACACAGACAGACACGCAGACAGACACACAGACAGGCACACAGACAGACAGACAGTCAGCTAAGACAGACAGACAGACGGAGGACGGACGGAGGACGGACGGACGGACGGAGGTTGGACGGACGGACAGACATACAGACACAGACAGACCTCCAGCCAGCCAGGCAGCCAGGATGGTCCGAACGACTGACCGACCGGCAGGCAGGCAGGCAGACAAGCAGGCAGGCAGGCAGGCAGGCAGACAGGCAGAGAGACGCACACTAGACGCACACACGCGCGCGCGCACGCGTACACATACACACATTCAAAGACAGACAGGAAAACTGCTGACCTTCGTTGAGTGTTATAGCTGTAGGAAAAAAAGCAGTCAAGACTTCAAAGGAAGGAGAAATGAGAAAACCTGTAGAGTAATAAATGATGATTAAAAAGAGCGGAAGAGGAGAAGCAGAAAAGATAGGACAGCAACACATGAAGACAGCAAGAAAATCGCATTTGTTAGATTTAGAATAGAAGCCCATCAGATACAGTGGGGAATAGAAACCAGTCAGGTACAGTGGGAAATAGAAACCCATCAGGTACAGTGGGAAATAGAAACCAGTCAGGTACAGTGGGAAATAGAAACCCATTAGGTACAGTGGGGAATAGAAACCCAGCAGATACAGTGGGGAATAGAAACCCATCAGGTACAGTGGGGAATAGAGACCCATCAGGTACAGTGGGGAGCAGAAACCATCAGGTACAGTGGGGAATAGAAACCCAGCAGATGCAGGGGGGAATAGAAACCCATCAGGTAAAGTAATAAAGTAAAACCCATCAGGTACAGGGGTGAATAGAAACCAATCAGTTACAGTGGGGAATAGACACCCAGCAGGTACAGTGGGAAATAGAAACCCATCAGGTACAGTGGGGAATATACACCCATCAGGTACTGTAGGGAGCAGAAACCATCAGGTACAGTGGGACATAGACACCCATCAAGTACAGTGGGGAATAGAAACCCATCAGGTACAGTGGGGAGTAGAAACCATCAAATACAGTGGGGAATACAAACCCATCAGGTACAGCTCTGAATTGAAACCCATTACATACAGTGGTGATTAGAAACTCACCAGGTAGTGGGGAGTAGAAACCGTCAGCTACAGGTCTGAATAAAAACCCATCAGGTACAGTGGAGAGTAGAAACTATCAGGTGCAGTGGGGAATAGACATCCAACAGTTATAGTGCTGACTAGAAACCCATCAGGTACAGTGGAGAGTAGAAACCATCAGGTGCAGTGCTGAATAAAAACCCATCAGGTACAGTGCCGAGCAAAAACCATCGGGTACAGTGCTGAATAGAAACCCACCAGGTACACTAGGGAATGGAAACCATCAGGTACAGTGGGAAATAGAAACCCATCAGGTATTGTGCTAAACACAAACCCAACAGTTACAGTGGGGAATGGAAACCATCAGGCACAGTAGGGAATAGAAACCCATCATGTACAGTGGGAAGTAGAAACCCATCAGGTATAATGCTGAATAGAAACCAAGCAGGTATAGTGGGAAATGGAAACCATCAGGCACAGTAGGATATAGAAACAAATCAGGTACAGTGGGAAGTAGAAACCCATCAGGTATGATGCTGAATAGACACCCTGCAGGTACAGTGGGGAATAGACGCCCATCATGTACAGTGGAGAGTGGAGACCATCAGGTACAGCGCTGAATAGAAACCCATCAGGTACAGTGGGGTATAGACATCCATCAGATACAGTGGGGAATAGACACCCAGCAGGTACATTGGGGAATAGACATCCATCAGATACAGTGGGGAATAGACACCCAGCAGGTACAGTGGGAAATATAAACCCAGCAGGTACAATGGGAAATAGAAACCCATCAGGTACAGTGGGGAATAGAGACCCATCAGGTACAGTAGGGAGTAAATACCAAACAGGTACAGTGGGGAAAAGACGCCCATCATGTACAGTGAGGAAAAGAAACCCCTTAGGTACAGTGGAAAATAGAAACCCATCAGGTACAGTGGGGAATAGACACCCATCAGGTACAGTGGGGAATAGAAACCCATCGAGTACAATGGGGAATAGAAACCCAACAGGTAGAGTGGGGAATAGAGACCCATCAGAAACAGTGGGAAATAGAGATCCATCAGGTACAGTGAGGAATAGAAACCCATCAGGTACAGTGGGAAATAGAAACCCATCAGGAATAGTGGGGAGCAGAAAGCCATCAAGGTCAGTGCTGAATAGACATCCAACAGGTACAGTGGGGAATAGAGACCCATCAGGTACAGTGGGGAATAGAAACCCATCAGGTACAGTGGGGAATGGAAACCCATCAGGTATAGTGGGGAATAGAAACCCATCAGGTATAGTGGGGAATGGAAACCCATCAGGTATAGTGGGGAAAAGACGCCCATCATGTACAGTGAGGAAAAGAAACCCCTTAGGTACAGTGGAAAATAGAAACCCATCAGGTACAGTGGGGAATAGACACCCATCAGGTACAGTGGGGAATAGAAACCCATCGAGTACAATGGGGAATAGAAACCCAACAGGTAGAGTGGGGAATAGAGACCCATCAGAAACAGTGGGAAATAGAGATCCATCAGGTACAGTGAGGAATAGAAACCCATCAGGTACAGTGGGAAATAGAAACCCATCAGGAATAGTGGGGAGCAGAAAGCCATCAAGGTCAGTGCTGAATAGACATCCAACAGGTACAGTGGGGAATAGAGACCCATCAGGTACAGTGGGGAATAGAAACCCATCAGGTACAGTGGGGAATGGAAACCCATCAGGTATAGTGGGGAATAGAAACCCATCACGTACAGTGAGGAACAGAAACCCATTAGGTACAGTGGAAAATAGAAACCCACCAGGTACAGTGGGGAATAGACATCCATCAGGTACAGTGGGGAATAGAAACCCATCAAGTACTGTGGGGAATAGAAACCCAACAGGTAGAGTGGGGAATAAAGACCCATCAGGTACAGTGGGAAATAGAGATCCATCAAGTACAGTGGGGAATAGACACCCATCAGGTACAGTGGGGAATAGAAAACCAACAGATACAGTGGGGAATAGAGACTCATCAGGTACAGTAGGGAGTAAATACCAAACAGGTACAGGAATAGTGGGGAGCAGAAAGCCATCAAGATCAGTGCCGAATAGACATCCAACAGGTACAGTGGAGAGTAGAAACCATGAGGCACAGTGGGGTATAGAAAACAGTCAGGTACAGTGGAAAATAGAGACCCATCAGGTACAGTGGGGAATAGAAACCAGTCAGGTACAGTGGGAAATAGAGATCCATCAGGTACAGTGGGGAACAGACACCCATCAGGTACAGTGGGGAACAGACACCCATCAAGTACAGTGGGGAATAGACACCCATCAGGTACAGTGGTGAATAGAAACCCGTCAGGAATAGTGGGGAGCAGAAAACCATCAAGGTCAGTGCTGAATAGACACCCAACAGGTACAGTGGGGAAAAGATCAATCGTAGTTTTCACCTCCGAGTAGGTCAGCTGTCTGGAGGAGCGGATGACTGCCTGTGTGAGTTCTGGCTGGCCGTGCTGCTCCCCCTTGTCGTCCAGACGGAACAGCAGGGACAGGGTGGGGCGGGCCTCCCCGGGCAGCAGACTGCATCGCTCCTGGCTGAGGGGCTCGGGCAGCATGGGGTAGGTCCGCCACCCCCCAGGGGGGTAGAAGGTGCACCCCCGTCGTCTGGCCTCCACGTCCACTCCGTCCCCCTTCTTCACCACGGAAGCCACGTCAGCGATGTGCACCCCCACCACGTAGAGCTGGAGAAATGTGGATACCCGTGATCACAGTTTGCCACATTTGTTGTGTTCTACTTCGGCAGGAGTCTCAAGTATAACAGACATTGCTCATTCCATCTCTCAGTAGCATTACCTGCTAAACCACGACTTCAGTTTTGTAAACGTTCGAAGTTTGCTCATTGTCATTGCTTAGAGACTTCGTAAGCTCTTCCCTAATATGGCCATAACAAGTCAAATGTTGTTGCATTTCGTTAGATTGTTTATGCATGGTACTGAGACAGAAAATGATGAGTTTTCGTTAATGGGACAACACTTTTAAACACTCAGTATCTCGCAGTTGCAATACACCACAGGTATGCAACAGTGGCAGTTCCTAAAGGAGTCATAGCAACACCAACAGAAGCAAGACCTACCACAGCAGCAGCTGAGGCAACAACTACAAAAGCAACAAAGGAAGCCCAAGCAGAAATACGCTCGCAGTAGAATCAAGAGCAGCCATGTTGGTTGCAGAAGCAACCGACACTTTGCAACGTTTTAGATATGGAAGAGTAGAAGACTTTTAAATTTTATTCTGATGAAATCTACACTATAGGAAAAGGTTGGTCTGACCATTCCAACAGTATAGCCGAAGGGTTACTTTTTTCAGGTCCTAAGTTACCGTGTACACACGAGACTGTGACCATGAGAAGACTTAAACTGAAAGATCTCAATAACATTTATCCATAGAGACATACACTTTAAAAACCAATAATTACTACATTCATAATTTCGTGCTGAATCAAACAGAAAGCAACTCACTGTGTCCTCCATCCACAGGCTCAGTGCGTCATCCAAGTCACATGACCCTGGAGGGTCAATGGTGAAAGTCAATCGCTCTCTGAGGTCAATTCGACCTCTCCCAAGGTCAAGGTTAGGGTTGGCGATGATTGTCTGCGTTCTCTTGAGGCACTCCTCTGAGAAGTAGGTGTGGATGCGGTGGGAGAGCTCCAGCACTTTCAGCCCGTGAGAGAAGGAGAGCTCCCCGTGGGTGACCTTGATGACCGCGCCAAGCGGGTAGTGAAACTCCTTCCCCCACGTCAGCAGAACCACGTGGAACACATAACTCTGACGGCGCTTCGGATCCAGGTGGAAAAGTTTCTTCGTCGGCCTACAACGATGAATCAGTAAGAAAAGCATGACAAACACATTTTTGCATACTGTATTTGCAGCAGCTCCCCTCAGACTCAATCTCTCTCTCCGACGCTTTAATCGATACTCAGATCATGGTATCATCACAAAATGGAATGAATTTCATTCAAAGCAAATGTACCCACACGCACATACACACAAACACACACACATACACACACACACAAACACACATACATACACACAAACACACACACACACACACAAAAGGGCTTTGGTTGTTTTTTTTTAAATAAATAAAGCTGTGTATATGTACACTTACATTGAGCGGTAAGGTTTCATTGTTGTCAAGCACATAGTACAAAGCGGCTTGTGCTTCAAATATGAGTCATTAAATAAAATGAATATCTTACCCTTTGTTTATCGCTTCATCTTTGTTGATGCTTCAAAACTATTTATCTCGGTGCAACCCTGGGCGTCGTAAGTAACTTTGCGATAATACTGAAAATGCACGCAACAAACAGACCCACCCCCCTCCCCACCCCCAAAAACAAACAAACAAACAAACAAACAAACAAACAAACAAGCAAAACCCGCTCAACTGCTGTAGTAGTCTTCCCTGCAGACAGGTTCCAAGAAATGATGGCAAGAGAGTTGAAATTCGAATTATTTTGTGTCGATGCCATACTTTGGATTCGTACATGACAAAAGATCAAACGGAAAATTTAGTTGGTCTTTCAGTATTGTTTGTCTGCTCATGTAACCTGAAACACATTCATTCTTATTTTGTTATATCTTGGTTATTTGCACCAGTTTAGATTGTATTTTATTTATCTTTCAGTAATATCTTAAATCAGGGGGTAAATGTAGTAGCAACATGAACATAATCTGAGATTGAGAAACATTCATAACAAAACTCTAAAGCATGGCAGAAAAAAGTTTCAGGGACGATATCAATAACAATCACAGAATGATGCACCTTTTCGCATTGTGGCAATCAAGAATCTTAAAAAAAAAGTCAGGATTTGAACTGAATCCAATTGCATTTCATGCGTTCTATAATACATTGAAGACACAATAAGCAATCCTTGCGGAAATACTTGTATGTCGATCTCCGCCCACCATCCGAGCCGGTAGCCTTCTGTAGAATTAATCATCAATGGCTTTAGAGCTAACTGCCCGCATGTCAACGTAACGTGTTCGAGCTGATACTTGTAGTACCCCTATATATTATTAAACAAACCAACAAATGAACTAGCCAGCCAACCAACCCAAACAAGCCATCAAACCAAGGAAACCAAACCATTCAACCTAATCCAACAACCAACCATCGCAATCTAACCATCCAACCCAACCCAACCCACCCACCAATCCAACCCAACCCAAAACAACCAACCGACCATCTAACCCAACCCAACCCAACCCACCAAACAAAATCCAACCCACCAAACGCAACCAACACACCAAACGCAACCCAACCAACCCAACCCAACCCAACCCAACCCACCAAACTCAACCAAACCAAACCAACCAACCAACCAACCAAAGCAAACCACCCACCTGACCATCCACCTAACCGATCGACTGACCGACCGACCCACCCGCTCACCCACTCATCCAGTGACCCAACCAACCAACCAACCAACCAACCTAACCCAACCAACCAACCAACCAACCAACCAACCAACCAACCAACCAACCAACCAACCAACCACCCACCCACCCACCCACCTTAAGCAACCAATGGACCAACCAAAATAAGTAAACCCCCCCATCATGCATCCCCCGCTTCACGCACACCCACCTTCTTCTTCTCCCGCTCCCCACCCCCCACCCAACTGCCCGCACACCTTAAAAATCGCCTTACTCTAGCTTTTTGTCGCGCGTGACTTTGTAGACCTCGACGTAGTTGTTCCTGTCGGCGCCTTCCTTGTGCATGGTGACGCCCCGGTTGAGGACGTGCAGCTTGGGCACGGTCCTGCAGAGAGGGTGCATCAGCTGGCTCTCGTGCTGGTCCACGCTGCACGCCAGGACCGGGTGGGGCACGCCCTCGAAATGACGGCGCTCCAGTCGACCCACAATGCGGCCGTGTCGCTTCTCTGTGCCAGAAAGAAAGAGTTTTGGATTGATACATATATCCATGGCTGGCTGGCTGGCTGGTTTGAAGGGTAGATGAATGGGTGGATGCATAGATGGATGGATGGATGGATGGACGGACGGACGGACGGATGGATAGTTGGACGGATGGATGGATGGAGGAATGCATGTATGCATGGATGGTTGGATGGATGGACAGGTGGATGTTTGGATGGATGGGTGCACGGATAGATGATGGATGCATGGATGGATTCATGGATGCATGGATGGCTAGTTGGGTGTATGGAGGGATGAATGGATAGATAAGTGGATGGATGGATGGATGGATGGATGCATGGATGGATGGATGGATGAATGGACGGACTGACGGACGGATGGGTGGATGATTCGAATTAGGTAATGGAGGCACTATGTATGCAATATACATTTATCTGTCTGTGTGTGCGTGTATGTGTGTGTGTGTATGTGTGTGTATATATAAAGGTCCTCGAAAACACACATACCTTTGCCAGCGCTCAGAATGGCTTTCCGGCGACGCGTGGTGACCTCCACCACGACCTCATCGTCCTTGTAGCATTGGCCGATCTTCGAGCGTCCGTTGATTTCGATTTCTGGGGAGTTGTCTGCCGGCTTGCACACCGCCGAATGAGCGTTGTTGGCGACCAACCTGCAGCGGACGTACTTCGAAGGCTGGTTCTTCAGCAGTCCATTCAGCTCCTCAACGCTCTTCTCTTCCTCGTACACTGGACCCGACTTCGGCTTCTTGCTTCCGAATCTGTGCAAGTCATCTTCGTCCAGGTCGAGTCTGTCAACGCCATCGACGGCACGCTCTGCAGAAACCCAGTGACGCCGGCTTACCTCAAACCACGTGGTCCCCGGCGAAGTGGAGACGATCCTGTGACGTTCGAACGCCGTAACGTCAAAGACAGACATGACGTCAGAACCCGCGATGCTGTCGACGTCACTGATGGTTGTGACAGCGTCAGAGTCTGTGAGGACATCAGCGAGTGATGAGCAAAGGGAGGATGAGGCAGAGTCATCAGTTCCAACGGAGGCGGATTTGGAATCCTGGGCAGACGAGGCTGCTGACGGAGGGAATTCAGGCTGAGGGTCCTTGCCTTTCGCTGCAAGAGAAACAGAGGAATAGCTTGGGGCACTGTTTCTGATCTTCGAGTATTTGGGCTGTGTAATCGCTAAAACAGTCCCTAAAGAAAGGCCATTAGATTGCTTGTCCATGTCCAAGGTTTTGGTTGGACCATAACTGTCTCTTCAGATGATTCGATCTAACAAGTATTGCAAGTATAGATTTCAACTGTCTTCTTTGAGAACAGAGAAGTGCATTTCCATCAAATGTCTCTTTCCAGTGCAGTATATTTTCTTTGACCGGACTAGAAATAGAAAAAAAGCAACACAAGATGGTGGTGGTAGTGGTGGTTGTTGTTGTTGGTGGTTGTTGTTGTTGGTGGTTGTTGTTGTTGGTGGTTGTTGTTGGTGGTGGTTGTTGTTGTTGGTGGTTGTTGTTGGTGGTGGTTGTTGTTGGTGGTGGTTGGATGTTGTGGTGGTTGGTGGTGGTTGATAATGGTTGGTGGTGGTTGGTTGTTGATAATTGTGGTAGTCGGTGTTGGTTGGTTTGGTTGATGGTTGTTGGTGGTGGTGGTTGGTGGTAGTTGGTTGTGTTGGTGGTGGTTGGTGGTTGGTGATTGGTGATTGGTGGTGGGTGGTGGTTGATGATGGTTGGTTGGTGGTGGCAGTTGTTGGTTGGTGATTGGTGGTGGGAAGTAATTGGCGGTGGTTGGTGGTTGGTTGATGGTGGTTGGTTGGGGGTGGTTGGTGGTTATGGGTTGTTGATGGTGGTTAGTGGTGGGTGGGTGGTGGGTGGTGGTGGGTGGGTAGGTGGTCGGTGGGTGATGGTGTGTGGTCGGTGGTGGTTGGTTGGTGGTTGGTGGTGGTTGGTTGGTGGTTGGTGGTTGTTGGTTGGTGGTTGGTGGTGGTTGGTTGGTGGTGGGTGGTTGGTGGTGAGTGGTTGGTGGTGGGTCGTTGGTAGGCGACGACGGCTAGTGGTGTTGGTAGTGGGTGGTGCGTGGTGTTGGTTGGTGGGTAATGGGTGGTTGATGGTTGGTGTGGTTGTGGTTGTGGTGGTGGTGGTGGTGGTGGTGGTGGTGGTGGTGGTGGTGGTGGTGGTGGTGATGATGATGATGATGATGATGATGATGATGATGATGATGATGATGATGAAGATGAAGATGAAGATGATGATGATGATGATGATGATGATGATGATGATGATGATGATGATGATGATGATGATGATGATGATGCCGAAAGGCATCGAAATATTCTAAAAAGTACAAACACAGAAAGTTATCTAGTTTTTTTGTTTTCTTTCTCTTTTTTGGATGATGATGATGATGATGATGATGATGATGATGATGATACTGATATTAAATGTATTGTTGTGAACACTTACGCCTCTTGTGACGGCGTTTTTTGACCTTCAGAGAGGAGACACTGACGTCGTCTTTTTCCTGAGAGGAAAGTAAATGATGGATAAGATAAAGGGTTATTAACATACAAATTATCCAAGACTAACGGCCTAGCCCCTACCCTTCCTCCAGTTAGCACATTTGTAGTTTCTTTCGAAATAAATATAGAAAACACATGAAATAATGATAATCGCTTCTAGGGACAATGAAATTGTAATAGATGGAATACATTTTCTTTTAAAATGTCATTGGAGAATGGACAAGAAACATTACGCTGTGTTGATAGAAATGGAAACTGTGTTTGCATGTGCGCGCGTGTGTGTGGATGTGTATGTGGATGCGTGTGTATGTGTGTGATGATGTATGAGTGTGTGTATGTGTTTGTGCGTGTGTGTATGCGTGTGCGTATGTGTGTCCGTGTAGGTGTATGTCTCTGTGTGCGTGTGTATATGTGTGTGTGCTTATGTGTGTGCGCGAGTGTGTGTGCATGTGCATGTGTGTGTGTGCGTGCTTGCGTGCGTGCGTGCATGTGTGTGTGTGTGTGTGTATATGTGTGTGTGTGTGTGTGTGTGTGAGTGTGTGTGTGTGTGTGTGTATGTATGTGTGTGTGTGCGTGTGTGTGTGTGTGAGTGTGTGTGTGTGTGAGTGTGTGTGTGTGTGTGTGTGTGTGTGTGTGTGTGTGTGTGTGTGTGAAAGTTGAGAAATAGCAAGAGAGGGAAATCATGTACAAAAATAAACAGAGAGACATCAGAGGAGATTCAGGCACACAGGAACAGATTCCGAAAGAGTGAGATTGAACTGAAGAATGGACTAAAGAGTATGTCATGCAAACTTTACACCGAGTAGTCACCATGTGCCACTGAATGTCATGATTATGTACACTTCTGTGTCAAAGGGGTATCAATACCTGGCTGCTTTGTGCACTGGTTCCAACGGGCCAGTCGTCATGCAGAGTTTCTCGCGCCTCCTCTTCTTCGGCCCCCAACATGACCGCCAACATGGCCGTCGCTGTGGTGTCAAGCTCCTGCAGTCTGTTGCGATCCTCTTCTTTCTGGCGAGGAAAAACCGGGACGATTGGAGGAACAGGTGAACATTGCATGCCCATATAATCATCATTATCAACAACAACAACAACAACAACAACAACAGCAACAACAAAAATACAATCTCCTGTGGAAGCTTTGACAATAACAAAGACGACGTTGATAACGATGATGGTGGTGGCCGTAAATACAACGAAAGGACACACCACCACCACCACAACCCACCACCACCCACCCACCACCACCACCATCACCACTACCACTACCGCCACCACCACCACCATCTATAGGAGGGTGCCGATATGGTATAAACATAATCTACAATAAACCCTTAATTAAATTCTTACAAATCTTGTAGTGGGTGTTGGGGCAAAAGTGTACCTGCTAAAACATTTAATTTGTCTCGCAGACATATGGATTTAGGGAATAAAAGAGGACGAATGGTTTTCTAAAGCCGGCTGAAAATGGTGGTCTACATATCTGTCAGTTGCTTTAGGAATTGCTCCTCTACATCAACAATGGAGAAGACGACGACGACGAAAACAAGCAAT
>JAWQFJ010002475.1:7500-25000 GCA_034096865.1 Theodoxus fluviatilis | reverse complement strand
CCTCCTCTTCTATCCTCAATCTTCCTCCTCCATCTTCCTCCTCCATCATTCATCATCATGCTCCATCCTCCATCCTCCTCCTCCAACCCCCTCCATTCTCCTCCTCTATCTTCGAACCTCCTCCTCATCATTTATTATCATGTTCCATCACCATCATCCATCTTCCTCCTCCATCATTCATCCTCGTCTTCCATAATCCATCACTATCATTCATTATTATCATCCATCCTCCTCCATTATCCTCCCTCCTTATTCTCCATAAACCATCATTATCATCCATTTTATCATCTATCCTCCTCCATCATCCATCCTTCTCCTCCATCCTCCTCCTCCATCCTTATCCATTTTCTATCCTCCTTCTCCATCATTCATCATTATGCTCCATCCTCCATCCTCCTCCTCCTCCATCATTCATCATCATGATCCTTCATCCGTTCTCTTCCTCTACCATTCACCATCATGCTCCATCATCCATCCTCCTCCTCCTCCATCATCTTCTTCCACCATCATCCATCATCCTCCTCCATCATAATCCATTCTCCTCCTCCATCATTCATCATCATGCTCCATTCTCCGTCCTCCTCCTACAACCCCCTCCATCCTCCTCTTCAATCCTCCAACCTCCTCCTCCATCATTCATCATCATGTTCCATCACCATCATCCATCTTCCTCCTCCATCCTCCTCCTGCATCATTCATCCTCGTCTTCCATAATCCATCACTATCATTCATTATTATCATCCATCCTCCTCCATTATCCTCCATCCTCCTTCTCCATAAACCATCATTATCATCCCTTTTATCATCCATCCTCCTCCATCATCCATCCTTCTCCTCCATTCTCCTCCTCCATCCTAATCCATCCTCTATCCTCCTTCTCCATCATTCATTATTATGCTCCATCCTCCATCCTCCTCCTCCTCCATCATTCATCATCATTCGCCATCATCCATCCTCCTCCTCCATCCTCCTTTTCCATCCTCATCCTCATCCTCCATCCCCCTCCATTCTCCTCTTCTATCCTCCATTCTCTTCCTCCATCATTCATCATCATGCCCCATCATCATCTTCCTACTCCATCTTCCTCCTCCATCATAATACATCACTATAATTCATCATTATCATCCATTCTCCTCTATTATTCTCCATCATCCAACCTCCTTCTCCATAATCCATCATTATCATCCATTATTATCATCCATCCTCCTCCATCATCCATCCTCCTCCTCCATCATCCATTCTCCTCCTCTATTATTCATCATCATGCTCCTTCACCCATCCTCCTCCTTCATAATTCATCCTTCTCCTCCATTCTCCTCCGCCATCATTCACCATCATGGTCCTTCATCCGTTTTCTTCCTCCATCATTCATCATCATACTCCATCCTCCTCCTCCATCATTCATCATCATGCTCCATCCTCCTCCTCTATCATTCATCATCATGCTCCCTCCTCCTCCTCTTCTATCAGTCATCATAATGCTCCATCATCCACCCTCCTCTTCCTCCATCCTCCATCCTCCTCCATCATCCTCTTCCACCATCCTCCATCCTCCTCCTCCATCATGATCCATTCTCCTCCTCCATTATTCTCCATCAATATCCATCGTTTCCATCGTCCATCCACCGTCCTTCGTGCATTGTGCATCCACCGCCTACGTGAACTGTGCATCCAAAGTCCTTCGTCCGTCCATCATGCATCGTCCACCATGCATCATTCAGACACACACAGTCAGTCTTGGATGTCAAAAAGTGCCCCCTAAGGACACGAACCTGTGCAGCTCTTGGTCTTCCCTCAGCAAAACCCAGCAATGATTCCAGGGACTCTTTCAATTTTCCTAGACGTGTTCGCATAGCTTCATCCTGAAACAGACGCCAAAGAAGTTCATTACATACGTTTTTGAATAGAGCACATTCTAGTGTGGTACATTTGCAAGACTCATCAGTAAATGTACACTCCAAGAACGTTTTCACATCTACTACTAATACTCTCATAACTCCGTCTAAATGTCACCAGTACCAGTACCATTGCCACCACCACCACTACTTCTGCCACCTCTACTCCTGCAACCAACATCATTATTAATAGTTCTATCCCGACTGCCACCTTTATTACCAATACCAACATTACTAGCATCACCACCACCACCACCACCACCCCACCCTAACTTTTTTCCTTATTACTCCGCTGACCATACTTTCGATAATGCTGTGTGTTGTGCAGTCGTCATTCATGGGCCCAAGCATAAACGAGTGCAATCATGGAAGCACACACATGGGGACAGTGCGGGCACTGGAATGACATCGCTAGGGGGGAACTGTGACATCAGACGTTCTGCGTTCCCTGGCACTGATGATACGGTCTTGTCCGCTACTCTCGAAGGCTAAACTGGCTCGCTATGCCCGCACTATTACCACCACCACCACTACTAACACTAAAATTATAACTATCACGCTACGGCTACAAGCAACGTCACTTCTGCCACCATCACCACTATCTACCACTACTGTCACTACAGCTACTATCAATTTTAACATATTACTACTGCTACAGAAACAAATACTTCCATCACCACCACTGCAGCTGTCACCACCATCACTGTTATCACTACCACAATTATCACATTTACTACCACCGATCTTATTACAATCATTACTAGCACCACCATGACTACGACTACCGCTCCATCTCTACTATTGGAGAGGGGAGAGCTAGGTCAAGCTCGCGCGGAGACGCGACTGCCTTCTCTCTCATTATTTTTGTCAAATTGTGACTGCTTTTGACTGCGAGTGACTGATTGACCTGCGCAGGGTAGGAGACATTGACGTCGCTTTTGTTCCATCAGTCAAAAACCTTGGTGTCACCCTCGACTCTCTCTTTCCGACTTTGTCCAAAACACTCGCAAATCTGCATACATACAACTCAGACAGATAAGCGCAATCAGACACCTTCTCACTATTCAAGCTACTACAATCCTAGTCTGTGCTCTTATTCTCAGTCGCCTGGATTATTGCAACGGCCTTCTTGCCGGCTGTCCCGCATATCTCACCGATAAACTTCAAAGAGTACAAGATGCTGCAGCTCGACTCATTTGTAAGTTAAAAAAGTCAGATAATCTCACTCCTCTCTTCCGCTCTCTCCACTGGTTGCCCATTAGTGCTTGAGTCCAATACAAGATTGCCTGTCTTTGCTACCATCACTTCGCTCAATATCTCTCTAAACCCATTCGCACCTACACACCCGCTAGACAGCTACGCTCTTCCGCAGACACAAGAATCCTCAGGTTCCCGGAAGACCCTCCAGTTAAAACAAAATTTGGTGAACGCACTTTCTTTTATCAGGTTCCCTCTATCTGGAATGACCTCCCCGCCTCAGTTCGTCACTCTACATCTCCCTCGACCTTTCGCTCTGCTCTCAAAACTCACCTCTTCTTGAAATCGTTCCCGAATCCTGTCTAAGTTTCTTCATCTTACTCCCCTCACTGTTCTCTTTGTACTAGCTTGCCTAAGCCCCCTACCACACTCCTGTCTCTCCTCCCCCTCTCCCCAGTTTAATGGTTAAGCGGTGACGCTGTACATCAGTTTGTTGAATGCCTGAATTGAATGTCTGATTCCTATGTTATTAAGTTTATTAAGTTACCTTTGATGTGATTGACTGTTATTGTATATTGTAATGGTTGTGTATGTATGCGCCTTGAGCATGTCTTAACTCATGGTAAGGCGCTATATAAATCCACACATTATTATTATTATTATTAATATTATTATTATTATTATTATTATTATTATTATTATTATTTATTATTATTGCACTACCACTACCTCCTCCATCACTATCACCACCGCATTCACCTATACCATTACCAAAACTACAAATGCCACCATTAGTACTACTCAGTTCAGTTCAGTCTCTTAACCCTGAGATGGGTTGTTGAGGCACCACTGATGACTTTCGGACAATCTTCCTCCATCGATCTATATCCTCTGTGGCTCGCTGTGAGTCAGCAAAGGTCAAGCCTGTCCACTCTTTGATGTTGTCTTCCCACCTCTTACTCTGCCTGCCTCTCCTTCTCCCACCTGGTACGGTACCTTGCAGGATGGTCTTGGCCAGCCCACTGCCTCTTGACACGCGACCGTACCACTTCAGCTTTCTGCTTTTCACGATTGAGAGCAGGTCTTCGTACTGTCCAATTGCTCTCCTGATCCTGTTGCTGACTTCCTCATTCGTGACATGGTCTTTATATGAGATGTTCAGAATCTTGCTGTAGCATCTCATTTCCAGGGCTTGTATCCGTCTCTGTAATTCAGATGTGAGTGTCCAGGACTCGCATGCATACAAGAATACGGAGATGGCCAGCGTGCGCATGAGCCTGATCTTCGACGCGAGAGTGATATTTCTGTCACGCCATATTGGCTTCAACTTTGCCAATGCTGCTGTTGTTTGTGCTATCCTGGACAGTATCTTTGGTTTGGATCCTTCATCAGTCACGATAGATCCCAGGTATTTGAAGTTGTTCACAGCTTCCAGTTTTTGGCCCTTCACTTTGATTTCCATTTTGAAGCCCCGAGGAGTATTCGTCATCACCTTGGTCTTCTCGGCGCTGATCTCCATGCCATATGCCTGTGAGGTCTTGTCCAGGTGCTCGACAAGACTAGTCAGCTCCTCTTCACTTCCTGCTAATCCATCAATGTCATCAGCAAAACGTAAGTTGGTGATCTTTCTGCCACAGATGCTGATCGATCCTTCGTGGTCTGCTAAGGCATCAGTCATTATCCTTTCGAGGAAGATGTTGAAGAGTGTGGGGGAGAGTAGACAGTCCGGTCTGACTCCGACCGTTGTCCTGAACCATTCGCCTGTGGCACCATTGAACAGGACTGCGCTGGTCGCTCTGTCATAGAGATGTTCGACGACATTGATGATCTTGGAGCTGATGTTGTAGCTTCTCATTGTGGCCCACAGCGCAGCATGCCAGACTCTGTCAAATGCTTTCTGAAATTCTATAAAGACATGGTACAGATCTTGTTGGTGTTGTAGATGTTTCTCACACAGGACTCTCAGATTGAAGATCTGTTCGGTGGTGCTCCTACCTGGTCTGAAACCTGCCTGCTCTTCAGCAAAGATTTTCTCTGCCTGAGGTTTTAATCTGTCCAGCAGTACTTTCAGCATGACCTTGCTGGAATAGCTGATGAGGCTGATTGTGCGGTAGTTCTAGCACATTTGCAGGTTTCATTTCTTGGGCAATGTAATCACTAGGGACTGTGTCCATGGGGTTGGCCAAACTCCCGTCTGCCAGAACTTATTGCAGATCTTTGTGAGTGCATCGATTATTGCGTCGCCTCCTGCCTGGATGAGTTCCCCTGGAATGTTGTCAACCCCAGCTGACTTCCCTTTCTTGAGGGACTTAACCGCTGTCTCCACCTCTTCTCGAAGAATTGAGTAGTTGTCTTTCTCGGTAGTCTGAGGACAGCTCAGTACTTTATAATCTCCTTTTGTGTCATAGTTGTACAGCTCAGAGCAGTACTCAGTCCAGCGTTTCATGATTTCGTGTTCTTCTGTGAGACAAATCTCGTTCTTGTCTTGTATGGTGTTGACCCGCCCTTGTTTGGTCGCTGTAAGGTCTTTGACTATCTGGTATTCTTTCTTGGTGTTATTCTTCTGGAGGTTATCCTCAACTGCATCACATTGCTGTTTGATGCACTCCTCCATGGCACTTTTCATGGCCTTCTTGACCCTGTTGTTGGCCTCTCTGTACTTACTTCCTGCATCTGCTGTACCCTTATTTTTCTTCAGTTCCCTTCTCTCATCGCATATGTTCAAAATTTCTGCAGTGACCCATGGTTTCTTTGTTGGGCGGTGTTTTCCTAATAACTGCCCGGCTCTCTCTATCACTGCCTCATTGAAGATGTTGGTCACTGTGTCGAGGCCCTCTTCGTCACCCAGAACTAAAAGCGGTGCAAACTTCTCTCCAATCATCGCTTTGAAGGACTTATCAACCTCAGGGTCTTTCAACCTTTCAATGTCAAATCTGAGCTTGGTACCTTTCTGCTTGCTGATTTGTTTAAGGCTCAGGCGGAAGTTCATCATCAGCAAGTCGTGGTCGCTTCCAATGTCTGCTTCTGGAAAGCTTCGTGTCTTTGCGATGTTAATGGTGGACTTGAAGCGCTTCTTTACTAAATTGTAATCAATTTGACTGTGGTCCTGTCCATTTGGGTGGTGCCAAGTCCACCGTCGGGACGTCTTGTGCGGGCCAAGAGTGTTTGCCACTATAAGGTCGTTGTAGCTGGCGAACTCCAGGAGTCTCAGGCCTCTGTCGTTGGTATCTGTGTTCCTGTACTGTCCACAAACGTCATGCCAATCGTTCTTTGCGTCGCTTCCCACTTTGGCATTCCAGTCTCCCTGCACTACCAGGATGTCGTTTTTTGGTACTTGATCCAGCACCTCTTGCAGCTCGTTGTAAAATGCCTCTATTTCCTCATCTGAGTAGTCTGTGGTTGGAGCGTACACCTACACAATGGTGATGTTGAAGGGCTTTGCTCTAAGTCGAATGGTGATGATTCGACTCGAGACTGGTCGGCAGCCCATAACACAACATGTTATTCCTCTGTGGACAAGAAACCCTACTCCATGTTTGTGTCTATCGTTTCTACCGCTGTAAAACAGCTTGTGCCCTTCATGGGTTGACGTTTCCCCAAAGTGTGTCCATCTCACCTCACAAAGTCCGAGAATGTTCCATCGGTATCTTGCCATCTCATGCGTAAGCTCTTCGATTTTCCCTTCTGCATGCAACGTTCTAATGTTCCATGTACCTGTTGTAAAATTTTCTCTTCCGCTGATCTTGACTCTCTTGGCATCAGTAACACATTTATCACCTCCGTCCTGATGTGCAACGGGGGGCGCGGTCCTTGGTGACCCGGGCGACGACCGAGCCGGTGTGGAGTGAGTGGTTGTCTTTGTCATCATGTGGTGTGTCTGGGGCTGATACAGCTTGGCGGAGCCCATCCCTCTCCAAGCCCGACCACAGCCGAGGTCCTCCTACCTGGAGGGTCGCCCTGGTCATGAACACGTGGGCGTTGGATCCATCGTGGGACCTGTCCACTGCTACTCCCATCAATATCATCGCCACCACTAGTATCACGACTACTGATATCATCAGCACCATAACCACAACTACCACTGCTGTCACCAGCATCACTATCTTGTCATGGCTACCATCACCACCATTGCTATCAACATTTTTGTCATTGCCGTCATTGTTCTACTGCTCCTGCTCCCCCTGGGGTTTGGGGGTAAGAATAGACTCACCGCATCTCCCTACGCGATTCGTAAGAGGCGAATAACTAAAGACATTGTGATGTAATATTTCACCGACCTGCTCATTTACGGCGTGGGCTGAACAGTCTTTAATTTAAGATCCTCTTGTTGTGATAATTAATCGTTGAGTCCTACTGCGTCTTTATTATTTTTCAATATTTTCCCACTAACTTCTCTTGACGTAATCTTTTACGTTCTCATTTCTATCTTGTAGAATTCCTGTTGTGACCTTGAAGGGTCTACAGGACTGATGGGCCCTTGGGCTCCATCCATCCCTCCCTCCCTGAGTGCCTTGTATAAGGCGAATGACTAAGGAAATCGTGATCGGAATTTTGTTCTTACAGCTCTTGTGATTTTTTGTGATCAGAGGCCTTACATAACCTTATGCAGGCTGATAGGCAGTAAAACTCGAATCTATTTCAAATTTTTTTGTGTGCTTAAGTAAATCATACTGAAATCCACTGTCACGAATAGTTCTTTTATACACTGGGCAAATTCCATCCCTATTAGGTGGTGTAATCTTATTAACGTTGTGGCCTTATATAGCCTACAAGGCTGATAAAGACTTTAGCTCAATCCGTCCGTCCGTCCGCCCGTCTGTCCATCCATCCTCCCGTATTCTATATCTATATGCTGGTGGCAAAACAGTTAACTCCTGAGATTGCTGATGCCTTAGTTTTTACTCTTTCCCACACATCATCTATAACCTCGTGTAATCCGTTGTTTAAACGGAACAAGGCAATGCGGGAAAAGGCTCTTTTCAGATCCGAGTCTGACAACTCGAATGTTTACAAAATCTCCCCTTTTCTCTGTGAGAATTTCTCGACTCCCTGAGAGATGCCCATGGCACTTCTGGAGTGGATGGCTTTCGCTGGGAGATGCTCAACATCTGACCAAGCCATTACTCCAGTTATTACTCGATATTATTAAAGATAACTGTTTGATCTTCGGGCTCTTTCCCACCATCGTGGCGGGAGTCTATTGTCGTTCCAGTCTTAAAACTGGATAAGAATCATAAATACCCTTTAAATTGCCGTTTGATATCCTTTACAAGTTGGGTCTGCAAGACCTTAGAGTGGATGATTAATGCACTGCTCGTCTGGTTCCGGAGAAACGTGGGGTCCTCAATGACGTCCAGTGCGGCTTCCGGAGCTGGCGCACCACGGCGGATTATCTCGCTTGACTTGAGAACCTTGTCAGGGAAGTCTTTTTACGTCAGGAACAATGTGTTGGGGTCTCATTCGTTCTCGAGAAGGCCTTCGACACCACTTGGATATTGGATTGATGGTGTTTTGTGGTCTATCAGCCTTTGTAGGCTATGTAAGGCCATTAAGCACAAAAATCACTAGAACAGTTTAGAGTAAATGCAAATCAAGGCACGATGACCCTAGCTATTCGCCTCTTACGAATCGCGTAGGGAGACGCGGTGGGTCAACTCTTACCCCGCACCCACAGGGGGCTACGTGGAGATATGACATTTTATCCGATCTTCACGCCATGGGCCGCCGGGGTTAATTCCCGCAATGTATTTATCAATTTCTTTGTGATCGCTTGTTTAGAGTTATAGTCGGACCGGTCCTTTTTCAATTTATCCCCAGGAAATGGGCGTCCCTCAGGGTGGTATTTTCTGTGTTACACTGTTTAGTGTGAAATGACAAATATTATTGTGAATTGTCTTCCTCCCGGAATTCACTCGTTGTACGCCGATTATTTTATTTTAAAATAGTGTTTGCCATAACAAGAACATGGATTTAAACGAGAGGCAGCTTCAGCTTTCTCTCAATCGCCTTGTTCATTGGTCGATTTTGAGTAATCTTTAATGTTCTTCCTCGGAAACTGTCTGCATGCACCCCTGCCAACTTTGCTTTTTACATCCTGACCCCATTTTACTTTTAGGAGGATTTCCGGTTTTGGTCGTGGAATCATGTTCAATAGGCAGTTGAATGTTATTGCTTACCGTAGAAGTTTATCCGTAAAAGTGCCAATGCACTAAACCTACTCAAAGTTGTTCCTAACTCCCACTGGAGGGGGAGGTAGCAGTGTTTTATTATGACTATCGTTACTTGGTACATTCTAACCTTGACTGTGGTTGTTTTGTCTATCGGTCATTATGCAAATCATACTTGTAGATGTTTGACCCAATAAACCATAAAGGTTTACGCTCACTTCACAGTGCTTTGTGCACCTTTCCTGGGCCCGTAAGCATGGGAAGGAAAGAAGATTCCTCATAAGCAAGGCTTACTGCAAAAGGAAATACTATAGACGTTGTGTCAGACGTTGCTTGCTATGCATTGGTGATACTTTGCATTGTAGTTGTGATTGTCGAGGTATGTGATAACTAGGTAGACAGGAAATGCGGGGATCCCGGGAACCCCGCCTTTGTGCGCATGCGCAAGCGTCTTTGGCTGTCATCTGCTTATTGACAGATATAGCCTTCATGAGGATGCAAGTCCTCATGCAACGCATTTACAATTTCCTATATATCATGGCGATAAACTAAAAACTTGTTGTAGATTTCCTCATCATTAAACGAATCAAGCTGATTTGTTCATTTCTAAATAGTTTGTCCCGTCTCCTTCCTTGCTTAAAAAAAATCACACACACAAAATGAACGCTGCCATCTTTTACGTTGACATCAAGGTTTCTCTCCTGCCTCAGCTCGCACTTTTTTCCCCAACTAACTCGTGAGATCCTGGCGTACGTCGACACACGTTTCCTCCTTAAAAAAATAACGCAATTTAGCCATATTTTTACATCACAAAAGTGCTAAGAAATGTATCGTCTTCAAGGGCCCCCTGTGAGTTGGGGGTCAGAATAGACCCACCCTGCCACCGAGGCGATTAACCGTGGACATCGTGACGATCTGCGCTTGCTCTAAACTATTCTAGTGATTTTCATGCTCAATGGCCTTACATGGCCTATAGGGGCTGATAGGCCGTAAAACTCCTTCCCTCCGTCCCTCATTTTCAAGGCATCAAATATTACTAGCTTTGTTTATAATGTCAACATATGCCTCGGTGTTAAGGTTCGTCGACCCACATTTCCATTTTAAAAAGTAGGAACTTACACGACCTATTGATGCTTTAGCATTCAGCTTTGATAAATTTATGCCGTCCATTGCTTACAATTTCTTAGGATGGGTATCTAGCATCGTTAAACACAGCGTTTCCTGCCCAAACCCAAGACAACAATGGCTACTAAACTTGCTGTTCTATTGGGTCCGGGATGAAGCAGACTTTGGGTTGTTTAACTACATCGTTACTTGTGAAGAAACTACCACTTTAGACTCATGCATCCCTAAGTAGTGATTTTATTTGAATATTTGACACTTTCTCACATAGTAAGACGTTACTTCCCTCTCATGCATACGGACCCTGTAGGATTTGAATGCGGAGGCACGCATGCCCATATTTAATTTTTGTCGGCCGAAGCTTGCGTTGCTTTACGTTGTGCGGATGCGTTCAAATTGGTCCAATCCGACTTGTGTTGTCTAGTCGATATTTCTGCACTTTCATGCGAACAAGCCCTGCTGCATTCCCCCATTGGGGATACGAGTTGGGGAGGACATCACTCTGGCAAAACTACAGCTGGTCAACATTTAAAATGTCCTCTGAACGTGTATCCACCGTAGCTTATCCCTGAGCCTCGGGTTATTTTAACTTTACTGAATTCAAGAAAAGTTTGACTTTACTTTTTTTTACAAAAATAAATAAATAAATAAAATCAAAGAGGTTTGAGAGAGTAAAAATTTTTTCATCACCTTTATTATGATGCGTGAAGGAATGGGAATCGTGTGGCGGTAGCTGTTGTCGCCGACGATTCTATGTTTGTATTCGTCTGCCAAATGAAACTTCTGTCTGCGGAGCTGCATGTGGTAGAGATGGACCTTAACGTCGTCAGGGACCATGGAGCGCAGAGGGCCCTGTTCTTCGACTCGCTCAGCTCTCCAAACAGCAGACTGCAGAGAAGACTTGTCTCTCACCCTTTTCTGGCACTACTTTTTCGCCGTCTCCCTGATTTATCTTTCAGGGGTTCTGAGGTTGTCATTTTCTGGGTACTCAGCCACGTTTGCATTCCGGGGAATGAGAGGGCAGATCAAGCTACCAAGTCGGATCTTTCCCTTCCTCCTCTCCATGGAAGGGTGTTCGCGGGCGACCTCGGACCCTATATTTGTAAATTTGTTTTTTTTTAAATCTAATATGTGGCCGACTGGGACGACAGAGTGGCAAACACGCTATATGAGGTGTCGCCTACTCGGAGGGAGGGACGGTTCTCGCCCTCTCTCTCTCTCGAGAAGGGACGAAGTTGTTCTCTGTATGTCCCAGATCGGCCGTTTCTTTTTGACAAATTCGCATTTCTTGCGGTCTGAGCCTCCACCAGAGTGCCTCGCCTGCAAAAGCGGGCTGACAGTTCGGCACATTTTTGTGGTGCCCCCGCTAGATTGTTGGCAGACTAAGATTTTTTTTAATCAACCTCTCTCTGGTATATATTTAACATCATGTGTCTGCGATATGAATTAAAAAGTTTATCGGTCTTTATGACTAAGTTTGATTAATACGTTAGTGCGTTTTACTATCTAGTCTGTTTTTTGCTTGTTATGAAACAGTTTTTACCTTTCTTAATGTAACCCTTTCGTAGAGTTGTTGGATACAATATTTGGTCTTATATAGCCTTTTGAGGCTGATAGGCTGGTAAACCACATTCGTTCATTCATTCACTTCAGAAGGGACGAGGTGGTCCTCTCATTTTTTTTCTTTTTATTTAAGTAATCCTCTTTTGCAAAAATATGTCTATATATATGATGTATTCCTTAGCTTTAAAACTATGTTTTAATTGCAATGTGTTGCCTTAAATAGCCTTTAGAGGCTTATATGCCTTTAAGTCAGGTCCTTCGGATGAGACCTTAATAAACCGAGGCCTAAGTGCGCTTAGAACCACTGGATAGGGCGCATTATAAATATAATAAATTATTATTATAAGTCCTTTTATTCATTCATTCAGCTTTACTGCTCCTCCAGCTCTTTACCAGGTGTTTGCTCCTCCATGCTTCTCTTCCTACTTTTCTTCCTCTAACCCATGTTCTCGCTCCTGCTCGATGAGAGAAAACAGAGTCGCACAACTTGATTCAACAAAACAGAAGATTCAGAAACCTTACCTGTGTAAGTCTCAAAGCACAGACGGCAGTTACGAGTGCAGCATCGTGGAACTTGAGCTTCTGTTGGGCTCGCGCCCAAATCTCCATAGACTCCGCGTGATCCATGGAAGGAAACTCTCTGTCAACTGCAGAGCAAAAGCTAGAGCTTTGCAGATGTCGACGCGCGCTCCGGTACGGAAAAAAGCAAACAACGTCCCACTGCGTGTGTCTGTGGCTACTCTATGTGTGGATGTTTGTGTATGTGTGTGTGAAGACGTGCATGTGTGCGGGATTATTTGCGGGTGTACATATGTGTGCCAAATTAGTCGTCTAATCTCTCGTCTGCCTATATTATTTGAATGCAGTGTTTTCTTTGTCTATCCCTGAGTCTATTTGGTAGCATCTGAATGTGTGCATCTCTGTCCGGTTGTCCATCCATCCCCCTGTCAGTGCGTTCATTTGCCTTTTATCTGTGCATATTTGTGCGCGCATGTGTGTACGTGTGCGTCTTTGCGTGTATATGTGTACGCATGTACTTATGTGTACGTTTGTGTGCTTGCGTGTATGTGTGCACCAGTCTTCCTGACCTGACTCTTCATCTCCTCAGTCTCTCCATGTACGCTTCTCTCCAAATATGTATCCATCCCTCTAACAATGGATGTATATAGTCTCATATGTTACATTCTTATTAATCTGCAAGTCTCCATCTGTCAACACAAGTTCGTAAGAATTATTTTGCCTGACTAAATCCAGCCAGGTTAGCTTTGAGAAAATATATGTCTGGCCGTAACTTCTCGATTTGCCACAATAACTGTTCAGGCAAAATAACTGGAAGAAAAAGAAATACTCACGCACTGCACATGTTGCTACGGCTGCTCTGAAACATTTCTGCAACAAGGTGAGAACAAGTATATAGCTATGACTTGGAGTTCATTAATTTTGTGTGTGAATAACACATTGTCTGTCAAAAGAAGGCAAGATTCGCACTTTCGAAGTAAATTTGATTAAAACATCCATTTCCGTGTCTTGTTAAGTTATCGGAAATATTCTTTTCAAAATTCAACTTAACTAAATTTCAGTTTAAAATTCAACACAGTCAAACTCTAAATTTTAGTTAATGGATGTCATATAAGGATTGTTTTAATATAGTTGTTAACGTGTCATTCTCACACATACATGTATGCATTCAAAAATAATAATGATGTCAGTAGAACAAGACATGCCCAGTATTCGAAAAAAAATCATTTTCGCTTGTTTACGGCCGTTTGGACACTTTTTTCCCCAGGCCAGCCTACAAAGGTTGATAGGCCATAAAACTAAATCCACCCATCCTTTTCCAGGCTGATAATACGGTATCTCTAATATAAAAGGTTTGCTCTGATGTGTCAAAACATTACAACAGTCAAGGAGTTTGAAGTCTATAAGGGGTTTCAAATCCATGCTGAGAACATTAAGGAGTGGAAGTTTTGGAACCTCGTCCAGTGAAATGTACCCCCTTTGGGTTGGGGGTTAGAACTGACCCACCGCCTCTCCCGAAGCGTTTCGTATGAGGCTTTTAACTAGGGAAATCGTAATTTGACTTTCTCTTATTCTAACCAACTCTAATGTGTTATCGTGAGCATTGGCATACAAAGGTTGAAGCCGTAAAGCTCCATTCACCTAGTGAAACGTCTAGCAGCAAACGAAGCCACAAGAAGGCACTGCCAATATTTTTGGAAATATGATGTACGTAATAGAACAGTGCTCACAGTTCCTGCGACTGATAATCACGGCAATGATATATGTATGAGTAGGATTTGCTTCCCTTCAGCTGTTTTTCCTTATTGACGCCCATACAAATGGTAGGAAATAAGTGGGGTTTTATTCTAGCTCGTTAGTGTCAATTATTAGTAATCTTCTTAGACATTAAACCCTCTGCCACTCCTTCATATATGAGATTGCAAATGGTTGGACTACATGATTTACAATTGAAGTTGGTGCCTTATAAACCCTGAAAAGCTGATATGTCTTAAACCTCCATCCATCCACCCACCCATCCACTCCTTTATGGTAGTCAGTCAATTACAAAAAGCAAAGGCAAGTCACACATAAAGCTACCACTGATGCAAGTAAATAAGGGATCACAACCAATAAATCATCATTGTCTTTAAATTCCCCATTTGGGTTGGAGATGAAAATAGGCTTACTGTGCTATCCTACGTGTTTTATAAGAGGTGAATAATTGGGGAAATTGTTGTTGACTTTCTCTTATTCTAACAACTCTTTATGTTTTATTGTGATCAATGGATTTACATGGCCTGCAAAAGCTTGCAGGCCGTAAAAATTCCATCGATCCATCCGTCCATCCTTCCATCTGTCCGTCCATTTATCCATCTGTCCATCCATCCACCCATCTATCCATCCGTCCGTCCATCCATCCACCCATCTATCCATCCATCCATTATTCCATCCGTCTTTCGATCTATTCATCTATTTATCCATCCATCCATTCACAAGATTAACAAATCATCTCACCATTTCCATCATGCACTTTGCGCGAACAGTTCCGATGCCTACGAGTGCTGCAGATATATTCATGGCGTCGATCTGGTGGCGGGTTTGCAGATGGCCAACTGCGCCGTGCAGTCCATTGCAAAGCATGTCTGCGACGGATGGGTTTCTTCTCCAAATCGATTCCATTCGAGTCAAAAGCCCTCTGCTGAGTTCCCAGGCCTAGAAAAAGTGGTAAGCCGTTTCATATTAAGCTTAAGCCTTTCATTTGCCACCCTTCCCTACTCACGCTATATATGCCTGGAACTTGCTGAGCTTGACTCTAAGGATCAGAGGCTACCGAAGGCATCGGGACAGGGTCAGATTGTTCTGATTCAACCACGCGTTTACCCAACCCACGTGCAACAACACACATGTTGCCAAACCCCGTGCCCAATCCAAAGAAACGTTACTACACTTATCTGGCAATCAAACAGAAACATCAACACCTAGCATTCACCATTTTCTCTGGTAAGAAGACATTTTTCAAACCATTAACTATTGAACGTAACCTTCATGAAATAGCCATCTAGCGGCTGCGGCTGTTATGTTACACGCAATACACACAAAGGGAGCAGTACGACGCAATGAAGCTCTAGCATCATGAACATGTGCTTGCTAATGACGCTGAAGAAGTAATATCATTGCGACCTATGTCAAACAGATACGTATTTCAGTTGGTCATCGTTTTTGTGGAAAAGAAATGAACGTTACTTCATTGCTATCGGGGCCGTGTTATCACTCACTTTCTTGCTGTCCTTGTCTTTGAGGAGCCACCATCACCAACATAACTGCCACCATCATTACCACTCTTACCAACACCATGATTAGCACCACTACCATGTCCACTAACACCACCGTCACTACAGCCAGCATTGCCTCTGCAACTATTGCCATCATTACCACCACTATGACTCTCATATCATTACCACCAGGACTCCTACCACAACCACCACCATCATAACAGCCACCACATTCTCCTCCCTTCCTTCTTCAGTTTTCTTCTTTCATCTCCCTTCCTACTCCTCTTAGCCCCCTCCCTTCTTCCTCCTCTTCTCGTCGTCATCGTCATTTTCACAACCCTTTTCTTTTTCCATTACTACCACAACTGCTGCTACTGCAGTTGCTGCTGCTGCTGCCGCTGCTGCTACTACCACTACTACTGCTGCTACTTCTACTACTTCTACTACTACTACTGCTGCTACTACAGTCACAACTACAAGTACTGCTGCTAGTACTGCTATTACTATCGCTGCTACTGTCATATCCTAGACCGTAGAGTATCCTAAAATGTAGAGAGTGACCTACTTGCATATTGTTAACATGACACTACTACTACTGCTACTACTACTATTATTACTACTACTACTACTACTACTACTACTACTACTACTGCTGCTTTTTCTTTCCCTTTTTGCTCTAGCTGTCCCATCCCTTTCAGGCAAACCTTTGTATTCATTTGTCCCAATTTTCTACTGCGGGCTCTGAGATCGCTTTCTACTGGGTGCCCAGCCACGCTGGAATTCCAGGGAATAAGAGGGCGGATCAAACTACCCAGTCTGCCTCCTCCCTCCCTTCTTCCCCAGAAGGAAACCCGCAATCGACCTCAGGCTTTAGATTGATTGTTGTATATTTAATTCTTGTAAGACCGACTGGGCAAAGTGACCAGTAGGCATTTTGAGATATCGCCTGACGGGAGGGGGCCGGCGTGGTGGAGGTGCTCCCACCTGTTCCCTCTCCAGGAGAGACGAGGTCGTCCTCTGCCGGTCCCAGATCGGTCATTATTTTCCGCAATTGTTTTACACTGCAGATGCGAGCTAACTGTTAAGTAGAATGTTCTGGTGGATTACCTCCGTTTTCTTGAATTTGTAACTTTAAAATCCTGCAAGATTATCTATGATCTGTCAGAGTTCTCAATCTGTGATAGAATTTTTAAAGAACACAATTTTGTCATGAAATTTAAGTGTTTTGTTTGTTATCTGTGTTAGAAATGTCTTTTTACACCCTTATTTCAGACATATATCGTATGTAGATGATGGATAGACAGACAGACAGACAGACAGACAGACAGACAGACAGACAGACAGACAGACAGACAGACAGACAGACAGACAGACAGACGGACGGACGGACGGACGGACGGACGGACGGACGGACGGATGGACGAACGGACGGACAGACAGAAAGATAGATGATATATTTAATACTTTCTTGATTTTAATTTGTGGTCTAATATAGCTTTTAAAGGCTGAAAGACCTTAAGCCCCCTCCGTTCTTCTTGTTTTCGCTTCTCATCCTGTTCCTTCTCCCGCTGCTTCTTTTCCTCTTGCTCCCATTCACCTCTTTCACAACTGGCTCTTTTTCCTTCTCCTTGTATTCCTCCTCCTGCTGCAGCTCGTAATGCTGCTACTGCTGCTGTACCCCTCATTCCTCATTCTTATTCTTGACGACCTCCATTGGCAATAAGATTGCCTCAGCAGTGCATGCTGGCAAGTAACATTCGCACCTACCTCTGTGGGACTAGAT
>JAWQFJ010002475.1:0-2500 GCA_034096865.1 Theodoxus fluviatilis | reverse complement strand
CTGCACCACATCTAGGTACTATTCAATAGTTGATAGTGGATCTGGGCAGCCGTACCACAGGACGGCTACTTTGAGTAAGTTTGACTCTTCCAGGTCGATGCTGCTGATGTAGCGATGGTTGTTTATAATTCATTATTTCCTTTACAGCTTACTGTCTCAAAAGTGAACGGCAAAAGAAGATGCTGCCAAATGATCGCTGACATTGAACTAGAGAGATGCTGCGCGTGTAATCATCGGCACATGTACAATACTTACTGATGGGATCGAATCCCATCAATGTAATTTTATGTGAAAAAGGCGAAAATTCACACAGCATGTTTCAGACTGATTGCTTAAAGCGAAATCAAGAGACAGGAAGATTGCCTTGGGCTGAAACATCAGCATACACAGGTGTTGACTCAACAGCTTTAGGGCAATCTTCTCAGCGTAAATTTATGTAATACTTTAAAAAAGAGAGTTTCTCCTCGTTGTTCAGTATGAATGATATATTCATTTTTCTTCGAAATGTTGTTTATCATGTGCAAATGTCGTGGGATGTTACCAGATAATATGTGATCAGTTCTTCCAAACGGAGTCGGTCTGCTATTTTGGTAAGATCGAGGTACAGCAGAAACTACTTGTAGCACCCGTGGGGGTTACCTAAGTATTTTCTAGATGTTTACTCGAATCAGCAAGCGTAACCACTGCCGCAAATGTCAGTTATCAAATCCGCCGATACATACGGGTTTGATCTTTTTACGTCTACAGGAAGACCAAGTATTCTCTTTTGTGAACCCCACCACCTCAACCATTCCCCCCAAAAATGTTTGCGGTTGCGTTCTCTGTAAACTTTGGTTGCGGAGTTTAAGTTTATGCGAGTGTATCTGCATACTTAAAATCACGTCTTAAAAAAACTATTTTCATTTCACGCGTATTCAAGCAGGCGCATCTGCTGCACACACACCTCAGTTTTTTATTATCACGTTGAAGGGAACCCATTGCACTTTGTGCAAATAAAATGCCTAGGGTATCGATCTAACTGTTTGGAAGGACCTGTAGTATGTATCGATTTATATTTCCTTCGATGATTAGGTTACTATTTGACACACGGGAATGATTTTGGAAACCGTCTATGGATCCACATGCATACCATCACAACCAGTCAAATACTGCCAGTGATAATGTAACTCAGGGGTTTCAGAGATGAAATAATTCGTCGTCATGAATCATGAAGCAAGTGAGACACTTGCTTTACCCTTCTACTCAAGAGATTCAGCCTGATGGACACAGAATGATGAGATCTTTAACCTCTCCAATTACTCACCCGAATCCGCGACGATGCAGCAGCAGCTTCCCCAGTCGCCATGATGACGTCAATGTGCACCTGTAGACTGGGTGTTCTAATGGTCGCTTGTCTTACTCAGCTGTCCCCGCGAGTAGACCTTGGCTTTCTTTTGCTGTATGCCATTCCCGTATCACTGCGAGGGAATCTGAACGCAGCCTGAATGATTTTCTGTCATCTTCGGCATTGCCTGAAATGCATAAATGCATAACAACATCACTTCTAAACAAGCACCATGAAACAGAACTGCAGCGTGGCTATTCATTTATAGGAGCGGCTTTTGCACTTGTTGCGTAATATGTATCGCAGATATTGAAACAATAGATGTGTTTGCTGCTGATGTAACTTCCTTAAAATACTGCTGATTGTCCTTGAAATAGATCCGTTGCTGTTCAGAACCATTCGTGCTAGTCATATAACCTATCACGATTAAGCGTTTATTAACCTCACTGGATATCAGGTTGATACTAGTGCTTATCGAAAACTCAAAACCAGTATTGTTGTTACCACTGCTTTTACTTGTTGGTCAACCGTTAATGTGGAGATAACATGAACGTAACGAACTGATAATATTCACTCGTCGACAACAGCGACCTGTTATAAGCTATCATGGTGCCTCACTTCATATCCATTCAGTAAAAAGTGAACAATTTGGAAAAATAAATAACATGTGTTGCTCTCCAAGTAATTTACAAGTCAGAAATAGTCTGATGCAAATAGGTAAATCCTGTTTTATACTCCCTCTCCCGTCTCTCTCTCTCTCTCTCTCTCTCTCTCTGTCTGTCTGTCTGTCTGTCTGTCTGTCTGTCTGTCTGTCTGTCTGTCTGTCTGTCTGTCTGTCTGTCTGTCTGTCTGTCTGTCTGTCTGTCTGTCTGTCTGTCTGTCTGTCTGTCTGTCTGTCTGTCTGTCTATCTGTCTGTCTGTCTGTCTGTCTGTCTGTCTGTCTGTCTGTCTGTCTGTCTGTCTGTCTGTCTGTCTGTCTGTCTGTCTGTCTGTCTGTCTGTCTGTCTGTCTGTCTGTCTGTTTCTCTCTCTCTCTCTCTCTTTCTTTCTCTGTCTCTCTCAACATTCTAATATTTATTTACGCACACTTTTCATTCTGAATGAAAATCTTTACTGTCTCTTTTCCTTGCATGTGAGTCCATGTCAAAAGGCCTCTATAATAATAATTTATTCATAA
>JAWQFJ010002474.1:180000-190000 GCA_034096865.1 Theodoxus fluviatilis | reverse complement strand
ATGCTATCACACTCCATTGCTCTGTGGGCTGGGGGTGAGAATAGATCCACGCCGCCTCCAGACACAATTCGTAAGAGGCAAATGACAAGAGAAATCTGTACGACTTGCCCTTACACTGACCATGCCAGTTTTAGTTTTAATTTTTTATCAATGACCTTACTTAGCCTACACGGTCTGATATGTCGTAAAACCTCCTTCCTTCCTTCAGCCATTCATTTATCCATTCTTCATTTATTCATTCATTCTTTCATTTATTTATTAATTCATTCATTCATTAGACGGTGTTAAGAAAGACACCGAAATCTCTCTTCAGTATCAAATCGACAGAAAATTTTGACTACGAAATGATTGTAATCCACAACAGAGTGACATTTCCCTCCGATGATATGACACATATCCATGGCATTAGGTGTTACAGAAAAAAGTTTGGAAAATGTTTCAACCAAAGCAACCGACAGAGCTGATGCGTATAACTTTCAATTATAAACAAATGACATGGTCAGACTAAGTCAATATTACCTCTGCCAATCTTTGCAACATTCATTTACAGTTTGCCCGAAATACACAGGGTGACTATAATACGCAAGCATGAGGGTGAATCAAAGTCAGTACCGCACGGGTGTCAGATCCAATTTGGCGGGAACGGTCCAGTCGTCATGTGTTTCCATGGGCGCGTTTGTTTGGCCCAAAATCTCGAGTGAATTGTGAAGGCTAGGCGTTGCCTACGTTCCTCGCTCACAAGGACGCACTCGCCGTGAAGGCGGGAGACCGAGGGAGGTCCGGAGCTCCCTCAATTGGTGTGTTCTATAAAGTGAAAAACTGATGTGATATCTGAATTGTCAGTTATTTCGTCTATCGGCAACTTCTTCACCGACTCTGGCGCCAGGACGCAGCCATGTTCGTCCGCATTGCGAGATGATTGGCCGTTTTTCTAGCTGTAGGAGCGTCTCACTCGCCCTCGACTAGCCATTCAGGGAGAATCGCGAGATTTGTCGCCAAACAAACGCGCCCAACGTCTATTTTTATATTCTTTTGCTTCAACTCGTGGAGTCAAAATCGGAATTTGCAGCGACGTGTGGCGTCGACGTCAACATTTAAAATATAAGAAATTTTAACCAACGTTCTTTGAGTACTCTTTTAGAAAGCTTCACAGACCTAGATGGGAATTTTGAAACAGTGTTCGAGCGCGGATATCGTTCCGTGTGACAAACGACGAACATGCTCCTAAAGCAGAACAATAGTGTGAGAACCGAAGTGATTTGTAGACATATCTGTATTTCAAGACACATTTTGTTTACTATGATTACGAACGCAGTATGTGAGCATCAGTAACATATGACAGCGACGTGAACTTCAAATGCAAAAGAACTGGAATAGTGCTGCCATGATTATTGTATTGATACCAGTCTCGCCTCTCAAGCACGGTGAATTCGGAGTCCATTCTGTAAACCCGAGTCAGTAGTGACTCTGGCACAGTTCGCAATTAATACGTAATAGACTTGACCCTTCGCATTACAGCATTGCGCCAAAATAGTTCGTTCTGATACTATTTTTTCTCCACTTTTTACAGAAATCATTCAGATGGCAAAACTTGTTTCCATTTCAACACAAGCATTTTAATTTATTGAATAATGGCTTGTTTATTGCCTCAACAAGAGTAAGTTAAGAGTTTTGTGCGAAATAGTCTTAGAATTACTTTAACGGCGTATGTCAGGGAGCAGAGCGGCTATCCCACAAGCCTCTCGTGTGACCTCCATTTGCATATTTTGAACGAAAACTTTCCATGACGTGATGTCAACCGGGCTAGAGACACTTTCGCCGGTAGGCGAAGTCTCAAGTGAACTAGAACGTTCGGCGTCAGCCTCATTCAGCATGCATGTAGAGTACAGCTGGCGGTTTCGGCGCCGTGCTGCACCTCTGATGTGGTCATGACATCACTGCCCCATGTTGGGATGCTTGTAGCCAACAATATAGGAACTCGTCAGCACAAACCATTCCTAACTTGCGCGAGACAATTGGGCGGTACGTGCGGGAAGTACGCCATGGGGTCAATCTGGGTGAGTGACGTGTTTGCAGAATTATCATCAGGGACACTACATGCTTATGTCCTTGTCTACTTTGTGGGGGAAATACATTTAGATGTTTGAACATAAACCTTTTTCTTGCTTTACCTCTGCTGAGTGGCACCTGTGTATGAAAACCTCAGAGTCCCTTTTCTTAAAATGTGCAACTGGCACGACAACTATCTTCAAATGTTCATAAGTAAACGATTATGATCATAAAGCGTTCATATTTAAGTGAAATTAGTTTTTTATGGAAATGTAAAATATGATGGTTGCATTTACAAGGACCAGGCACTCGCTTTAGGACTAATTTTGTGGTGCCTGATCACAAAGCGAAGGTGAAAGAGACTGTACGTTTCAACACATTTCCTGACTGCCTGCATGAGTGTGGAAGACGCTGTTCCCGGCCACGACCATTGCCCACCATCAGCGCTCTCCACCATCTAGTTTTATCTATGATTTATTCATTAAGCCCCACTCCCACCCACTCCCACCAACCCCAAAACGTAAGGTTACGGTAACGCGAGCGGCCCTATTTTTCCCTGCCGATCCTAAACTTTTTTCGATAGAAAAAAGATAGAAAAAAATAGTTTTTTCTACGATCGCTATTTAAGTTTTGAAAAACAGTTTTTTCAGCGAAAGAAAACTTTTGTTTTCTGTTCAGGTGAATCTATTGTATACACGACATTTCACACACACACACACACACACACACACACACACACACACACACACACACACACACACACACGCACACAAACACACACACACACACACACACAATCAAGTCTACCTGCCGACCCCCTTTTATTTTTGCCATGTTACTTTAACCACAAAACATTTCTCCTTAAACAACTGAGCATCTTTCGTCAAACGCTACATTCCCAATTCATTCTAAATCTTCGTTTGCGTAGGAAACAGATCATGAGGCAGAAATCATGAGGTTTGTTTTAAGAAGCCTTCAGGACATGAAAGCAATCGAGACTCATGGGTGTGTGTCTTGATGAAGAGGAAGGACAAACAAGAGAAAGGTTTACTAAACTAACAGTGGGGAAGTGAGGAAGAAGAGCGTGTGGGGTGGGGTCGGAGGGTAACGCCATGATGCTGGGGAAAAGGGAAGGGGGGGGGGGGGGGGGGGGGGGGGGGAATGAAGGAGGAGGGGGGTTTAGGGTCACTGTGTTGTGAGTTCTGAGCGCTGGCCATAATAATTATTCTTGGTTTCAGCCCCGGGCTTCAACGCGAAAACCAAGAATGCGTTTGAACTTTCTTTGATCCCTGCTGATACAACGACTCTAGATGTGTGCCTCTGCCTTTTCATGCGCTAGAATTAAGTCTACACTCCTCCAAAAGTAATGGTGTACACTGCTTTGTTATAATGATTTATAAAATATATGTATATATATATGTGGACTATTTCACCGGTGTTCGAAAAACTTTTACGAAAAAAATCTTAAACTGACTGCAAAATGCTGTAGGTTTTGCAACTGTTTGCACGAAACACTTTGCAAATACAGCAATCATAGATTAGAGTTTCAGCATTACACATGGGGAACAATGCTTTTATCTTCCGAAGAGGAAGAATCTACATAGCATTCAATTTCTACAGTGGATGAAAGGGTTAAATAGTGACCGTGATTTATTTTTCAGTTCCACACACGCGCGCGTCCGCCCGCGCACACACAAACACACACAGATATGCACAGGCACGTACACACGCACGCACACACAGACACACACGCACACACACTCACACACACATACACACACCTATCTACCTACACACACGCGCGCACACATACACACACACACAATCTCTCTCTCTCTCTCTCTCTCTCTATCTATCTATCTATCCATCTATCTCTCTCTCTCTCAGATGCAAGGTGATATGTGAATCGTGATGGAATTATCACAAATAGTTTGGGCACGACATCTGTCCAAAGGTAATACAAGCTCGTGCGCGCGCGCACACACACATACACACACACATATAAATATAATATATATATATATATATATATATATATATTATATATATATATATATATATATATATATATATATATATATATATACATGTGCGCGCACACACACTCATATGAAGGAGACAGAGAGAGAGAGAGAGAGAGAGAGAGAGAGAGAGAGAGAGAGAGAGAGAGAGAGAGAGAGAGAGAGAGAGAGAGAGAGAGAGAGAGAGAGAGAGAGAGAGAGAGAGAGAGAGAGAGAGAGAGAGAATAGTTTCTCCCTTTCCTTCATTCAATTGCAACAGTTCATCTGACAATACTTGACAGAATAAACTGCTCGACTAATAATTTAACTTTTGGTCCAAACCAGGTTCATTACTCGCTCCTTCCTCTTCTGTCCCTCGTCAGTGCTCCAATGTCCCTCATATATTTGCCCTTTCCTTTCTCTAGTTCCTCCTCCTGCTGTCATTCCTGTTCCCTTTCCTGCTTCTCCTGGTGTAGCTGCTGCTGTTCCTCCTCATTCCGCCTCCTCCCCGTTCCTCCTTCCCCAGACCATGCTCCTCCTGCTCATGCGCCTGCTTTTCCTCCGTCTCTTCCTCCACCTCATACTCCTCTCCCTGCTCCTGCTGCTGCTACTCCTCCGGCTCCTCAACTTTAACTACCTCTTCGCGTTTTAAACAGGAACTCTCTACAACCTATTTCGAAACCCACATGAAATCACATATTAATACCCTAAAAACAATTAAAAAGCGCACCACTCTTATGTCAATATCAAGAAAAAAGCAATGACGCAATGTCGAAAGTGACGTCACCTGTCCATGTCCACCATGAGGGCCAAAGTGGCGTTGCCGTCACGTGACTGGCTGCAGGCGGTCTCGTAGCTGCCCAGACACTCGACCTTGGCGCGCACTCCGCTCTGGCAAAACTCCATGGCCACGCTCATGTCACTTCCGGTTTTCTTGAGGGCGTCAAGGTAACCTGACGTCATCACGCACAGCCGCAGCCTCAAGGCCAGGTGGTCCGGACAGGTGGCTTCTGCTGGACAGGGGAGGTAACCCAGTGCTGCAGACAAGAGAACGATCATCAGGTGGCGCTGCAGGAAGGAAGTGGCTCCCCCTGGAGGGGGTTTTCTCAGCGAGGCAGCCATGTGGCTTCCCGTGGTGCCATCGCCCGCTGCCGTGGCGCGTGTGCAGCGCCGTCCTTCCTGCTCTCCCCTCAGGCCCCAGTCACGTGACTCGCCAACTGCGTCTCAGCGCGGCCCAGGTTGCGTCCACACGACAGCGTGCAAGATCCAAGCAAAAGAGCTTGCCAGCTTTAAGTAACGGAGCTTAAGAGCTGTAAGCACGGGACCATGCAAGTTACAAGTCAGATTGCCAGCTGTAAGTAAACACGTTTACGAGCTGTAAGCACGGGACCATGCAAGTTACAAATGAGATTGCCAGCTTTAAGTAACGGAGCTTACGAGCTGTAAGCACGGGACCATGCAAGTTACAAATGAGATTGCCAGCTGTAACTAAGTAAATAAGCTTACAAGCTGTAAGCACGGGAGCATGCAAGTTACAAATGAGATTACTAGCTTTAAGCAAAGGAGCTTACGAGCTGTAAGCACGGGACCATGCAAGTTACAAGTGAGATTACTAGCTTTAAGTAAAGGAGCTTAAGAGCTGTAAGCACGAGACCATGCAAGTTACAAGTGAGATTGCCAGCTGTAAGTAAATAAGCTTACAAGCTGTAAGCACGGGAGCATGCAAGTTACAAGTCAGATTGCCAGCTGTAAGTAAACAAGCTTACGAGCTGTAAGCACGAGACCATGCAAGTTACAAGTGAGATTGCCAGCTGTAAGTAAAGGAGCTTACGAGCTGTAAGCACGACAGCATGCAACTTACAAGGCAGATTGCCAGCTGTAAGTAAACAAGCTTACGAGCTGTAAGGACGGGAGCATGCAAGTTACAAGCGAAATTGCCAGCTGTAAGTAAAGGAGCTTACGAGCACTAAGCACGGGAGCATGTAACTTACAAGTGAGAGATTTTACAAGCTAGGAGCAAATGATCGAGTTTTCGAGCTGTCAGTGAGCTGGCGTACGAGTTGAAAGAAAAGAAACTGACGAACAATACAGGAATAATCTGCTGCAGTTAATCGTGCTGGAAGGCATCGAGAAGTATAAATCTATACAAAGTATTTTCTCCTCCTCCTCCTCCTCCTCCTCCTCCTCCTCCTCCTCCTCCTCCTCCTCCTCCTCCTCCTCCTTCTCCTCCTCCTCCTCCGTCTCCTCCTCCTCCTCCGTCTCCTCCTCCTCCTCCTCCTCCTCCTCCTCCTCCTCCTCCTCCTCCTCCTCCTCCTCCTCCTCCTCCTCCTCCCCCTCCTCCTCCTCCTCCTCCTCCTCCTCCTCCCCCTCCTCCACCTCCTCCTCCTCCTCCTCCTCCTCCTCCTCCGTCTCCTTCTCCTCGTCTTCCTCCTCCTCGTCATTCTCCTCGTCGTCATCATCCTCCTCCTCTTCCTCCTCCTCGTCATTCTCCTCGTCGTCGTCGTCGTCGTCGTCGTCCTCCTCCTCCTCCTCCTCCTCCTCCTCCTCCTCCTCCTCCTCCTCCTCCTCCTCCTCCTCCTCTTCTTCCTCTAACTTCTTGTCCCTCTCCTCCTCCTTCTCGTCCTCCTTTTCCTTCTCGTCATCCTCTTCCACCTGCTCGTTCTCCTCCTCCACCTCCTTCTCCTCCTCGTCCTCGTCCTCCTGCTCATCCTCCTGCTCATCCTCCTCCTTCTCGTCCTTCCTCTTCTCCTGCTCCTTCTTCTTTTCCTTCTTCTCGTCCTCGTCCTCCTTCTTGTTCTCCTTCTTCTCGTCCTCCTCCTTTCTCCTCCTACTCCTCTTTGTCTTTGTCCTCGTCCTCGTCCTCGTTATCGTTCTCCTCGTCGTCCTTCTCCTCCTCCTCTTCTTCCTCCTCCTTCTCTTCTTCCTCCTCCTTCTCTTCTTCCTCCTCCTCCTCCTTTTCCTCTTTCTCCTCCTTTTCCTCTTTCTCCTTCTACCTTCGTCCCTCTTCTTCTGCCCCTTCCCCTTTTCCTACACTCCCCGCTCCTCATCTTTTCTTCTAATCACGCCTCTTATGTCACCTGCCGTGAAAACTTGCAAAAAGCCTCAGGATTACAGGCTTATCAATCCCAGTCGGAGCTGTCAGAAGGATGAATGTGTACCTTTCGTAGGGACTGCATCTTGCTTCGAAGGGTCCCGCACGCACAGTGAGTGATGAGGTTTAACTGCGTATCACCTTCAGTAGGCCATTAAAGGTCATTGGAGGCAAAACCGCGAGACACGGGTAGAGTACGAGTATAAGTCTCCATTTTCCTTGCTCATCGCCTTTAACAAATGGCACAGGGAGACGCAGTTAAAAGATGCCACGCTCAGTTTGAATAGTGACCATCACCAGCAAGGCACGAGGCATTTCCCAATGCAGAAACGAAATCGGGAAACATCTTCTCTGAAGATGTGAAATCTTTCTCCACGGTGTGTACATTTCGCGCCGTGTTTTAACCACGTCTTGGAGAAGAGCGAGCCGTGTGGGTTGGGGATGAGTACACACCCTCTGCATCTACTTTAGTGATTCGTAAGAGGAAAACAACCGTTAGGGATGTCGTGACTTGTTCTTGATCCAATAAACTTGTCTGATTTTCGTGATCAAAATCTTACCAAGCCTACACAGGCTGATGGGCCATGAAACTCCATTCATTCATTCATTCATTCATTCATTCATTCATTCATTCATTCATTCATTCATTCATTCATTCATTCATTCATTCATTCATTCATTCATTCAAGGAGGAAAAGAAGAAGAAGGAGAAGAAGGAGGAGGAGAAAAGAAGGAGGGAGAAGGAGAAGGAGAAGAATGCAGTGCATGGCTTAGGGTTGTTGTTTGCAGCGGCCGGCTCTTTCCTCAGCGGTCCATGCACTGTAATCGTGCCTTGATTATGACGACAACCATGCATTTACTAAAGTGTGCCTCACATGCGTGGAATTTTCAATTGCATGCTTATGTGTTCAGCACGCATGATCTGTACTGTATAATTTTAGTGACCTATCGGAAACTTAGGCATTGCAAAAAATAGCACATCGTCAACAAAGCTACGTAATGTCTTACTAACGTTGATCAAACCGTTACGTTCTCCTGAACACGATATCTTTGTTTGAGAATATATGAAAAGCGCATAATAATATGTTGAAAGTACGATCAATCAGCCAGAAAAAAATGTTCCTTAGACTGAACACACTTGAAATCAAGCACTCGTTGACGGGTTTGAGGATGTACTGCTGCAAAGCTCCTATCTTAATCCAATCCAAACTTCTACAAAATTGCATCAGTGACGTTCTCATTGAAAAGCGAGTTTTTCCCAATTAGGAATTACATCATTTTGCAGCAAAGAGTTCTTCGTATAAAATTACTGCCGTTCCATAGAGTTCCACACGCAAACATCTCAAACGTACGTTTCGGTTTTTGTTTTTTCCACGAGCTTCGGTTTTTTTTTTCGAGTTTTAATTAAGCGAGCATGAATGTGCGCGTGTGTGTGTGTACGCGTGTGTGTGTGCGTGCGTGTGTGTATGAGTGCGTGCGTGCACGTGCGTGTGTGTGTTGTGGTTTGGTGATGGTGATTTTGTGGTTTTACGCGTGTTCGATGATGCAAGCACACTTGTACGGATGAAAATTGGTCGAGAGATGCTGCAATGGAATAACTCGGTTTTTTGTAATCACACGCTAAGGAAGGAACGCGTTGGTGTAAGGTATATGATCAGCTATTAACACCTGTCCGAAGAGTATTCGCAAAAAGAGAAAAGGGCACTTTGTGACCGATTAAATGTTTTTAAACACTCGAAAAGAGACACATGTCAACCTGTCTCATGTGGTAATTGCAGCTTTGATGTCTTTTTCTTTGGAGTGTGTATACACCTTTGCACCTGGCGCCGATTCGAGAGGAGAAAGTTATATTCCTCTCTTAGACGTGTCAAGTGTTGGGGCGTCATGGAACCACCACGACACAGTTGTCCCTGGATCTCCTCTGCAGATACCGTCTGCCCTTGAACTTTACCACGTGTTACCCGAGTCCTTTGCGAGCCTCAGCTCAGGCTTCCCACGATGCCTCGATATTGCGACATGCTGTTACATGCACCTATTTACACTGATGCCTAATTTCATTTATGATAGACCTTTCCTTACCTACAAGGGTTAGCATTGTCAAACTATTGTGTTAAGACCTGAATACGTCATTTTAAAATAGTCATTTTCGATTTGAGATTGACAATATAGTCACGTCGAAGAACACATGTGGATTATTTTCCAGTTAGATATTGAAGATTATGCATTACCATAATGCGAAGTTCCTCACAATAATGAAACACGGATCCTTAAATAGCAATAAATCATTCCGCACTGGGCCACCTAAGAAACAAGATCAGCGTTAAAGTTAACTTATCACCCTGCCGCAGTCTGGCACAGTCTGCCACAGTCTGGCACAGTCTGGCACAGTCTGCCGCAGTCTGGCACAGTCTGCACTGAAACTTTGCTCTTCGTGTTCCCCTGTGGGCCGGGGGTAAGATAGGACCCACTGCGTCGCCCTTCGAGATGCGTAGGAGGCGAGCAAAACTAGGGAAATTCATATTTGACTTGCTTTTACTTTCGCCTGCTCCAGTGATTTTCGTGATCAAGGATCTTACATGGTCTACAAAGGCTGATAGGCCGTAAAATTTCATTCATTCATCGCTCTTCGTGTTTTGTAAATGCCGAAGTAAGTCGTGTGAACGAAGCCTGGCAAATGCCCGGATGATGGGTGGCGTCGTTGCGAGTCATTACGTAGGCGGGGTCGTCCCAGCAGCAACAAGCAGAGTGCGGTGAAAGACGGCCTCCCAAAGTCAAACAGCAAGACAGCAGACATGAAAAGTTTAAAATGGTCCGTGGGATCTCTGCCCGAATGTTTCACGCGGTCGCCCACTGAGAAGCA
>JAWQFJ010002474.1:137500-175000 GCA_034096865.1 Theodoxus fluviatilis | reverse complement strand
CCTCCTTGGAGCTTTTTTCTGGTTGGTTGTTTGATGGCTGCGCCGCTGCTTTGCCGCCGACAAATAGGCGGCTGCCTATTCGAGGCAGCGATTGCTTTTGGACTCACGCACAATCTGCCTGCTGCTTCGTAGTTTCGACGCGCCGTGTGCCATATACTTAAGAGATCATTTCATATAACTGAAACGAATGTTTGAGGGCAGAATTTGCCGAGGGCTTATGATTTATGTCTGGAAATAAACCATGTTGTAATCAGAGGAAACGAGTAATGATGGTCTGGCCTAGTGTTTGAATGCATAAGTGCCGAGCGCTGGTGGCTGTACAACATCTCCACTCTCTTTCAGATGAGTGGAGAAACTCCGATGGCATGTTTGAAACACATAGGCTAAGAAGCTTTAAGTCTTTAGACACGTCGAATGCTATTCAGTGCAAATTGGCCTAGGGAGTCTGGCTAGGGAGTCTACATTAGCAGATGGACAGCGCAACGCAGAGCAAACGGTGCAGACGACAGAGACTGTACCGCCAGGCCTGCATGAGCCGTGAGGAAGCGGAAACGCGCTGTGTGGTGCAGTAGACTGCCAGCAGCCCCACGCTGCAACTTTGGAGGTCGACTTCCAACTAGACACTTCCTTCTCACTCCTCGTTGACCCACCATCCACGCAAGGCAAGCATGTGCTCCGCAGAACTGCCTATTTTTGGCGAAGTCTGTTTACCGCCACTGAAAAGATTCTAGCGGAAAGCAGACGCCATTAAAAAAATCTCTTCTTCCTCTTCTTTTTAATGGTGGAAATGTTTCACATTTCAGAATGATGCGTAAGAAAGAAGCGAGAAAATCGGATGACAAGTGGTTGTGGTGAAAAAGAGAGACAGCTACTAAATGCGACTGTTCAGCGGCCGCGACGGTAGGAGTTATGGTGATGGTGATGGTGGTGGTGGAGGTGGTGGAGGTGGTGGAGGAGGAGGAGGAGGAGGAGGAGGAGGAGGAGGAGGAGGAGGAGGAGGAGGAGGAGGAGGAGGAGGAGGAGGAGGAGGAGGAGGAGGGGGAGGAGCAGGAGGAGGAGGGGGAGGAGCAGGAGGAGGAGGAGCAAGAGAAGGAGGAGGATCAGGAGGAGGAGGAGAAGCATAAGGAGGAGGAGGAGCAGGAGGAGGAGGAGGAGCAGAAGGAGGAGAAGCAGGAGGAGGAGAAGCAGGGGGAGGAGGAGGAGCAAGAGGAGGAGGAGAAGCATAAGGAGGAGGAGGAGCAGGAGGAGGAGAAGCAGGAGGAGGAGTAGCAGGAGGAGGAGGAGGAGAAGCAGAAAGAAGAGGAGCAGGAGGGAAAACAGAATGGCTGACTCTATATTTCCTTTCGAGAATGTATTTGAGTTTACTTCCTCGTCTATCCGCCCCCCACCCCCACCCCCACCCCTCGCGTCCTTCTCCTCCAACCTTCCCCACCACACACATGCACATCCTCAAACTATTTTTTAGGTGCAGCCCCTTGCTTCGTGCCATGTCTTGATGATTTGGATATAAGATCTGCTACACTCCAGCAGCAAACACGACTGGTCTGCTTGTATGAGAGCTGCTGAGAGAATCCGTCACCTGCAGATGTTGTTTTCCCTCCATTCATCTAAAGCGCAAATCTCTGGACGCCACAGGTCACTGACCTCTGCCCAGCTCGAGTGGAGCACGTCAGACAAACACTACAGCACACTGCTTGACTATCTCTCCACGCGAAAAGACAGACGTGCGCACACACGCGCGCGCGCGCGCGCACGCACGCACACACACACACACAGATAAACAGACACAAGGAATGACAGACAGATAAACAGACAGTCAGACAGACACACAGACACACGGACAGACACACAAAACTCCCGGACAGTGACAGACACACAAACAAACAGACAGACAAACAGACAGGCAGGCAGACAGACAGACATATGGACAGACAGACACACAAATTGACAAACACACACACACACACACGCGCGCGCGCGCGCGCACACACACACACACACACAACACAGGCAGACATATTGACAGACTGACAGACATACACACACACACACACACACACACACACACACACACACACACACACACACACACACACACACACACAGACAGACAGACAGATACACAGACAGACAGACAGACAGACAGACAGACAGACAGACAGACAGACAGACACACACACACACACACACACACACACACACACACACACACACACACACAGACGGGCGGGCGGGTGGGCGGACAGACGGACGGACTGAATGGCAGAGAGGTAGTTTGGTGGGAATCATGGACACAACATCATATGGACGGCTGGCTCGCTCAGCCTGCACACGCTGTGTCACTAACAGAGTCTACCACTGTCTCACCGCGGCGATTTTGTGCTGATGTTACTTTCGGTTCGTCTGCTACTACAATGGACGCCACTGTCGAGCGAATTCTCATGGTAAGTAAAACAGATAATAGTTCAAACAGTGATGATTTATTCCATCAGTTGAAACTGTAAGTACATTTGCAGGTATCCCAGACACACTTTGCAGTATTTAAAAAAGGTATTCATTCCATTTTTGACGGAAAACAAAGCACTTTGGTCAGGCTATCTAGTTTGTCTGTTACTACAATGGACGCCACTGTCGAGCGAATTCTCATGGTAAGTAAAACAGATAATTGTTCAAACAGTGATGATGTATTCCATCAGTTGAAACTGTAAGTACATTTGCAGGTATCAAAGACACACTTTGCAGTTTTAAAAACAATTGGTATTCATTCCACTTTTGACGGAAAACAAAGCACTTTGGTTAGGCTATCTAGATATGTGGGAAATGGTCCTTGTTCAATGAAAAACCATAGCGAAAACTTGCTTCACTTTCATGTTGACAGGGGAAATTTTAAATTTGTGCAATCGAATGGCTGTATATTGCAATCTAATCAGCAAGAGCTGTACTTTTCTAAAATTATATGAAGTTCTACAAGCAGTCCAAATGACTTTCATGTGTTTTGATTTTCAGGATGAAGATGAACTGTTGGAGTTTGACTATGCGCCTCCAAACAAATCATGAGCTCCTGCAAATCACAAGGTAACTTTCTCTTGCAACAAAAACTATTTTTAAAAAGGTAGTAGGTTGAGTAAATAATGTACACTGCATAGTTTTTGTGTGCTTTTCTTTCTTTTCTTCGTGTTTGAGGTGTTGAACTTGACTGAAGTATGGATTTTGTCCAAATCAGTTTTATTTTGTTGACTGTTCTTGTTTTATTTTGTGTGCAGATAAGCCTGAAACTCGTCGAAGAGGCATGTTCATTTTTGGCAAACAAATGTGTTTCTGTTTCTGCAAGACCATTTTTCAATGCTGTATCAAGTAAGTGTTCTGTTTACTGCCAATAGTGGATGAATGGATTTTTTACATGTGCTCAAAACCGAAGCTTTAATGACTTAAGGTATCAGAAGTAAAGATGAGTGAAAACCTTCTCCAAAAGTTCTCTCTGGTGAACTGGGAGGATTTGAATTAAATTACATAATTTGTCTTCTGTACTGACTCAGTGTGTGTGCGAGTGTGTGTGCGCGCGCTTGTGCGTGAAAGCGTGTGCATGCAAACTTGATTGCAGTATGATTGTCATATATAAACATTATTATGTTGCTTCCACCTCCAAACTTGATTGCTGTGAAAATGTTGAAGCCAGTTCCGATGATAACACTTGTTGTGATCTTCAGTAATTCACTGAATAAGGCCTCAAGGATGTACGCTGTTCTGTCCAAGATGAGGTGAAGATTTGTTTTGATTTCAAAGACAAAAGACGTCTAACACACCCACATCCCACTGAAACAAATTATAATGAAAGAAACGTACCTCGTTTGATGCAAGCATCGTCAAAGTGTCGACTGCAGATCTTGGCCTTGTCTGGGTTGAATGCTTTGTCCACTCGATCAATTTTAGCAATGATGGCTGATCTCCATTTGTCTTTCGCTTCACTGACACCTTTTCTTGGAATTCCAACAAAAGAATGTCCCCTGCATGCCACTGCTGATACCTTACAATCAACAACACAACACTTGGCTTCATCTGAAGTACTGTTTGCCCTCCTTGATATTGGTTTAGGAGCCACGGCAGCTCTTGTATCAACACTGTGGTTGACTCTGGAAGTAACTAGGCGTTTCAGAAATGACTAACAACAAAACTAAACACAGGGTTACAAACTAGACACATTTTCCCACCGACTTATGCAGAGAAATACTTCAGATGGCTAAAACTAAGACACAAAAATCGTGATTTTCGCCAGGTGTTTACACTAACAAAGGCATCGGCCATTGAAAGCGGAGCAACCGGGTGCAATCAGAACAATATTGAAAACGAGGCCATCGGCGAACTTATTTCTCTACATGCCACAGTCAGCAATCCATTCTTATTGGATCCTAGGTGGGAATAGACAGGGCAGCAGGGAGACAGGATAACGGAAAGGGAGATAGCTTGATTCAAAAACCTATGAACTGGAATGATAGCCATCAAAAGACAACATAGATAGAAATATGTTTAAATAAAGCAAAGACACTATTGAAGTTGAACACACAAGAAAGCATTGCTATTCCCACGTGACCTGACACGTAGAAATCATAAACAATTAATAATCTCATTTATCGCAGAACATCTTTTAAATGGACAGCGTTTTTTTTATGCATCTTTGAAATTCCTTAGACACGACATGTTCGACACATGCAGAGAGTAGTTTTTAAACGCCCTTTGGGAACTTTTTCAACATTTTGCTGGTGTATCCAGGCACACCACTAAAATGAAGCTGACTTTGGCTTTGCAGAGACAAACACGGTTCAGCAATAGAGGTTTCGTCCTGGAAATGGGAAAGAGTCTTTAAATCTGTGTCCGATTGCTGTACGCTGCAATGATCTGTATTTCTTTCCGGCAACGCGAGAGAAGTATATGTTTGCAAACCTGTCTGTCCAATTAACTACCGCTTGTTTCTAGTCCAGTACTCTGCAGCAGAAAGGGGAGCAACTGATTACTTACTTGTCTGTTACACACTGGGTGGAGTCTCAGAGCGGAAGGCAATCAATCGACGTTCTGGTTGAGAATATGCCACACGTATGGCTGCACTTGCGAACCAGCGATAACAAAAGTTCATGTCAACGTCATCTTCTGATTATTAGACTGAGAAACACGCCGTGCGTTTTTACGTTGTTCTGCGTACTTTCTGTAAACCATGCATGTCCAGTTGTTATGATATATGAACCAGGAGCAGAGACGAGTGTGATTTTTGAAGATCTCTGTTACAAGTGAAATGCCACCGGCCGTTGGAGATGTCAATCAAAACAGTAGTTTTAACAATGGTAGTTTTCGATACGAGACAAAAATCGCGCCTGAGATAGACATTTGATTTTAAAATGTGCCATCCGTTTGTGCGGTATTCTAAGCAACTTCAGTTCAAAGTCCGGTTGGCCATGCGGTCTTGAGTTTCTGTCATCTTGCAACACGAATTCTATCTAGGTCACGAGATCAGAGCACAAGTTGCCACTTTCTTTCCATTCATCTCAAGCGGTTTAGCATTTTTGTTCTGCTTTGAATGGAGAAATTAACAAGAAGTAACAGTAACACCTTCTTCTTCCTCTGCTGTTGTAGTTTTTCAGGCCGGACGGTCGAAAACTTTCAGCAAGCATGTTGCCTATGTGATTGATGTCTTGACTTTTATTTGCATTGCCAGCGATGCGGTCAACCACATCGTGTATACCTCCTCCATTTATTCATGGCATGCATGCACGACAAAAATATGCAATAGGTCTGTTCAAGCAGTGTGCAGGAAATATTCTACACTCTTTGTATTGAATGGAACATAGGCGTATGAAGGAGCAGACGAGGCAGGTTTCACAGGACTATGGATATGCAATCCAAACCAATCCAAACCAATCCAAACCAATCCAAACCAATCCAAACCAATCCAAACCAATCCAAACCAATCCAACCAATCCAAACCAATCCAAACCAATCCAAACCAATCCAAAAGGCATCTCCGGTCTGTAAAAAGTGATCGCTGTATTCATGCAACGTTCAGTCAGATTTTGTCATAAATCCAGTTCCGAAACCAGACACTGCGTTTTTTTGCCCCAAATTTTTATATTGGCTTCTGTATGATTACAGCGATCATTTTAAAACGATACCGGAAACTCCCTACGGATTGCACTGATTGCTTTGGATTGCTTTGGATTGCATATCCATAGTCTGGGAAACCCGCCTAAAGGTGTTCAATGCTTTACTACCTTCGTTACATCGTACCTCGAGGCACCTCAAGTATGGCCTTTTCTCCCATGCTTCTATCCCTCATCACACGGCAAACAGGTTTCCCTGTGGAATTTAAACCCACAAATTATCATGATAAGGGCGAGGATGTGATGACACGAGCATTAATTTTTTCCCCGACCTGACACCGCTTTAGTGCCAGACGAAAATGACTCTAAACTACTTCCTGCTTGCTTGCGAAGGGCACACGGTCCGCCACGGCTCCAATAAACCACATGAGTTCACACGTGAGGAATGTGCCTCATGTCGTAGGGCGGTAACGTATGAACACATGCTATGAAGACACGGTTAGGATTTCAAGAAATCCCTAGGCCCTGCTGATGTATGGAGTGATGAAACGTAGTAAAAGCTGCTGAAATTGTCGAGAGCACTAATGTGCAAGGCTGTCCAAGATCTCTGCACCATCTGTTCTGAGTTGAGTTTTCTGTGCATTTGATCGATGTGTTCGAAATAACCCTCCATGGAAGAGACAGGTTTTTGCAGGTTGCAGGGCTCATCCTGAACCTGGTGATAGGAATAGATATGGTATGATTGAACATGCCAGGAGCTGCGTTTTTGCGTGCAAAATGCGATGTTGTCTGGAACAGAGCTCGACTGGATCGAAAACTGCCTTTGAAAGAGACACGTTATACCTTTCAGGCACATATGCAGACACGTACACATACACACATGCATGCACATACGTACGCACAACTAATTTACAGCGAATTAATATCAGTCGATGCCAAGCGGTACAACAATCAAATTTTGTCCTAGACACACGCGAGCAGGTGCACACACATACACAAGCACACACACACACACACACACACACACACAACACACACACACACACACACACACACACACGCACACGCACACACACACACACTCTGACGCACGCACACACACGCGCACGCGCAGACTCACCACAATCCAGTCGGGTCAAGCTGACCCCTCAAAGACAACAGTTGGGAGAGCTGAGAGAGAACAAATTATTATGGCGGCAAAGCTGTCGGCAGCTGGCCCGAATGTTTACCCAGGCAGGGGCACTGCGTGTACGGTGCAGGATGCGCAAGCACGAAGCAGCAGCAGCCAGTGGCTCGTCTGCAGCATCAGGAACACAGCCTCTCCTCCCCTATCTTGGCCCTCCATCCCCACGCCTGCCTCCCGTGGACAGGGCCCAGGGAAAGGAAGCAAAACAAATAGTCCTGACGCCCCAGCCCCGCCACGCAGTCTCCCTCGGGATTTCCCCTGCCTTTCCCCATGGTATCGTGGTGTGGTGTAGCGCGGTGTGGTACGGTGTGGTATAGCTTCTGTACAGTGGTTTGGTGTGGTGTGATGTACAGCGCGGTGTGGTACGGTGTGGTATAGCTTCTGGACAGTGGTGTAGTGTAGTGCGGTGTGGTATAGTGTGGTATAGCTTCTGGACAGTGGTATGGTGTGGCGTGGTGTACAGCGCGGTGTGGTATGGTGTGGTATATCTTCTGGACAGTGGTATGGTGTGGCGTGGTGTACAGCGCGGTGTGGTAGTGTGTGCTATAGCTTCTGGACAGTGGTGTGATGTAGCGCGGTGTGGTATGGTGTGGTATAGCTTCTGGACAGTGGTATGGTGTGGTGTGATGTACAGCGCGGCGTGGTAGTGTGTGCTATAGCTTCTGGACAGTGGTGTGATGTAGCGCGGTGTGGTATGGTGTGGTATAGCTTCTGGACAGTGGTATGGTGTGGCGTGGTGTAGTGTAGCGCGGTGTGGTATGGTGTGGTATAGCTTCTGGACAGTGGTATGGTGTGGTGTGATGTACAGCGCGGTGTGGTAGTGTGTGCTATAACTTCTGGACAGTGGTGTGATGTAGCGCGGTGTGGTATGGTGTGGTATAGCTTCTGGACAGTGGTATGGTGTGGCGTGGTGTAGTGTAGTGCGGTGTGGTATGGTGTGGTATAGCTTCTGCAGAGTTGTGTGGTATGGTATGGTATAGCGTGTGCAGAATGGTGTGGAATGGTGTGGTGTGGTATGGTGCGGTATGGCTTCTATACAATGGTGAGGTATGATATGATGTTGTATACCTTCTCTAGAGGTGTGTGGTTTGGTGTTATATAGCTTCGGTACAGTGGTGTAATATGGTGTGATGTGATGTTGTATAGCTTTCGTAGAGTGGTGTGGTCTGGCGTGGTGTGGTATAGATTGTGTATAGTGGTGTGGTATGGCCTTGCATGGTATGGTATGGAATGGAATGATATGGAGTGGATTGCTGTAGTAAAGAACAGTGTGGTGTGGTGTAGTATGGAGAGATATAGCTTCTGTAGAGTGGTGTGGTATGGCGTGGTGTAGTGTAGTGCGGTGTGGTATGGTGTGGTATAGCTTCTGTACAGTGGTATGGTGTGGCGTGATGTAGTGTAGTGCGGTGTGGTATGGTGTGGTATAGCTTCTGTACAGTGGTATTGTGTGGCGTGGTGTAGTGTAGTGCGGTGTGGTATAGCTTCTGGACAGGGGTGTGCAGAATGGTGTGGGATGGTGTGGTATAGCTTCTGCAGAGTTGTGTGGTATGGCGTGGTGTGGTATAGATTGTGTATAGTGGTGTGGTATGGCCTTGCATGGTATGGTATGGAATGGAATGGTATGGAGTGGATTGCTGTAGTAAAGAACAGTGTGGTGTGGTGTAGTATGGAGAGATATAGCTTCTGTAGAGTGGTGTGGTATGGTGTGGTATAGCTTCTGTACAGTGGTATGGTGTGGCGTGGTGTAGTGTAGTGCGGTGTGGTATGGTGTGGTATAGCTTCTGTACAGTGGTATGGTGTGGCGTGGTGTAGTGTAGTGCGGTGTGGTATGGTGTGGTATAGCTTCTGTACAGTGGTATGGTGTGGCGTGATGTAGTGTAGTGCGGTGTGGTATGGTGTGGTATAGCTTCTGTACAGTGGTATTGTGTGGCGTGGTGTAGTGTAGTGCGGTGTGGTATAGCTTCTGGACAGGGGTGTGCAGAATGGTGTGGGATGGTGTAGTATAGCTTCTGCACAGTTGTGTGGTATGGTGTGGTATAGTGTGTGCAGAATGGTGTGAAATTGTGTGGTGTGGTATGGTGCGGTATGGCTTCTATACAATGGTGAGGTATGATATGATGTTGTATACCTTCTCTAGAGGTGTGTGGTTTGATGTGGTATAGCTTCGGTACAGTGGTGTAATATGGTGTGATGTGATGTTGTATAGCTTTCGTAGAGTGGTGTGGTCTGGCGTGGTGTGGTATGGCCTGGTATGGTATGGTATGGAATGGAATGGTATGGAGTGGATTGCTGTAGTAAAGAACAGTGTGATGTGGTGTAGTATGGAGAGATATAGCTTCTGTAGAGTGGTGTGGTCTTCCTTGATGTACATGTAGAGTTGTATGGTACATTTCGGTGTGGTATGTGGTGAAGTGAATTATTGATGTGATAAAGAGTGGTGTGATGTGGAATTATTTGGTATTGTGTGGTGTGGTACGGTGTGGTGTGGTATAGTGCAGTGTGGAAGTGCATAGTGTGGCGTGATGTAGTGTAACGTGGTGCTGAGAAGTATGTTGTGGTATGGTGTGACGTGGAACGGCGTGGTGTAGTGTAGTGTGATATACAGTAGTGTAGCGTCTTTTAGTGTGATGTGATATAGTGTAGTGTGAAATAGTGTGGTGTGGTATACAGTGGTGTAGTGCTAGTCTTGTGCAATGTGTTGCAGTGTGGTGTGGAATTATGGGATGTATTTGGTGTGGTATAAGTCTTGTAGTGTGGTTAAATGTGGCGTGGTTTGGAGTGGTGTGCGGAATAGTGTGGTGTAGTAATAAACAATCATGTGCTGCGCTGACCTATAATGTGCAGTATGGCGCTCTACTAAAGCAAGGTGTCCAATGCTGTGCTGAGCACTGATGTCCCGTGCTTTTTCTTGCTGTGCTGCACTGTGCTGCGATGTGCTGTACAGCACTCTGCTGCAAGCGGGAACATGCGGAGCAGCGTAGACTCTCCGTCCAGACTCCCAACCTCTACTGCAGCCAAAGCATTCGACTGCTGGATTTGACTGAACGCGTGCCAGAGTGGAAGATCTGGTGACGTACATTAAAAAAAGCTATCAACGTCTGCATGCAGAACTAATGAAGCCAGCTGGTGGCGGAAACTTTTTGCACAGACTGTACACGCTCGGGTGGCACTGCTTCGGTGCAAAGAGAACCAGATGGCTTGGCATGGACGAGATAATAAGACGGAGTACACAGGGGGAAGTTTTTGTTTCAAAACACGTGACTTACTCATCACGAGAGGTAAGAAGATTCCATCCATTCCCTTGCCAACACAGCGGTGGGCGTTCCATTGGAGGCGATCGATATCACGCAGTCAGCACGTGATGCTTAATCAGCAGGTGAAAGTCCCATTACTGACAGAACACCTGTGCCCCTTACAATGGCTTGCACTAAGTCGCAATGAACGGGGAAAACGCATCACCAAATGTAAGTTTTCCTAAGTTTGATTCAGTAGTCGATGGTACTCCTGCCTGCCTGCCAGCCTGCCAGCACGCCCCCCCCCCCCCCCCCCCCCCCCCCACCCCCACCCCTCTCTCTCTCTCATGGAATTGCTTGGAATTTTCCTTGCTTTTTAGACTAACACAACCACAAACCACGATTTTTTGCAAGTTCGAACATACAGCAAACAAACGTTAAAAAAATAATCTCTTAAGGCGCCTCCCAACATTTTATCATCTGTGAAGACAAGAGGCATGCTACTGCAGAATAGGTGCGTGTCACCAAAAGAGATAGAGCGCCGAATATCCAACAAAACAGGAGAATCAGCTTTCTATTCCTAGAGGACATGATTTCCTTTTCCAACACGATATGAGCATGTCATGAAATATATCTCCTCATATGTAGTCGATTTTAAAACAAATAAATGTATACCCTGCCAACATGCTGAGAACGCGATTTTGCGGAAGTGGAAAAAATTGACGTTTTCTACATTTGTTAAGTCACTGTCATAGTCATGAGCACACAGGTATTAGTATAGTTGATGTATCTAAATGTTTACCATGGCGAGTGCTGCTGGAAATATCTGAAACCAAACATGTATGAGTAAAAGCAAGGCATGCACAAATGGGAGGTAAACCAGTATTTTCCTGTTTGGTGTTTGGTTTTTCCATGGATTTTATCTTCTGCAGAATGTCATTGCATCCTTTACGTTTGTGTCAATATACTTTATTCCAAAAATTGTCTTCGTTTTAAGCTTTTCAAAACTGATAATTAAACATAGGATTTGAAGCAATGGGTGTTCTGTCTTTCAACTGACACTGAGCTGTATGCAATGTGATATTTACATGTAGTTTTACTTCTCATGAAAGCTGAAACAAACTGTCCAAATCCTACGATCAATAGTTCTGACAATTTCCTTGGATGAGAGTATATGCTGCACAGGCTGTAGTTGTCTCGGTGGGGGGCGGGGGGGGGGGGGGGGGAGGGGGCGGGGGGGGGGGGGGGGTGGGGGGGAGTGCTTGAATTGAAATCGCCATTACATTTTCCTCAGGGAATTGAGATGGTAATGGAGTGATAAAGAGAAATAGTCCGATGACCAGGGGTTAAGAACGTGCGGTTTGAGCATCCATCAATGGGTGGAAAAGTCGCAATATAAAAAAGAGCACCTTTACTTTTTCACCTTTACTCACCCTAGGATTCACGCAGAAGGATTTTCGATATGGAACTTGTCCAGTCTTCTTTCATTCGTGATGAGTGTCTCCGAAATCAGTGGGAATCAAGTTATGATGCGTTTCCCCTACCGACTGTGCTGGCTGCCTTGCTGTATTTCACGCCGTCAATGCCCAGCTAACTTGATCGTCAAGGTTCGTGCCGTGTTTGGCTGACAAGTTCGCCATTGTCGTGTAGCTCATGCCGTGATCGAAAATGAATGCCTTATATGGCATTCGTGCGGAGGTAGTTGGGAAAACTCAATCATAATCAGTGTTAAATTCGGACTTTCTGCTACTGTGTATTAGTCTGGAAAATGCTTATCTACATAAGACGAAGTTTGCAAAAACGTTTTTCGGTTAACATTTTTCAGTCATCAAATCACAATAAAACCAATCAAAGCACACCTGATTAAAGCCGAAGGAACTTTCTTTCGGAGTAGGTTTATTGTGTGATGCTTTTTGCAATTGTCATGTTTTCCAATGCGAGTCAACAAGTTGGGTGTCAAACCACGCTGTCCGAATCTCGGCTAAACCCTTTTTTTCAAGCAACACCGTAGGTGTTTTCAAAGTAAATCTTTTAGCATTAAATGCAATATTCATCACCAGAGTAGTACACAAGTTCTACAAAAATATATAACAATTCATGTGGGGTTTTTTAATAACTGGATGACAATGCTGTGTTTGAGAAAAATTCCTCTAAAAAGTAATAGTTGGCAAATATTTGCACACTGCTGTCGTTTTCGGCGTTTGACGCATCGAATTTCACACACACACACACACACACACACACACACACACACACACACACACACACACACACACACACACACACACACACACACACAGAGAGAGAGAGAGAGAGAGAGAGAGAGAGAGAGAGAGAGAGAGAGAGCGACAGACAGACAGACACACACACACACACAGACAGACAGACAGGCAGGCAGGCAGGCAGGCAGGCAGGCAGACAGACAGACAGACAGACAGACAGACAGACAGACAGACAGACAGACAGACAGACAGACAGACAGACAGACAGAGACATAGAAAGTCAGTTTAATGTTAAATTATATGTGTACACAGCTCACCCGTTTTAAGTGCAAGGGAGGGGAGGGGACAAAAAACGAAATGGAAAATGTGAAGAAGAGGTCAGAAGTTTTCCCTACTGCTGCGCGGCTGCTTCACTCAGTCTCCTGTAGTTCCTCCCAGCCTCGGTTTGGTGGGTAACCGCGACTTGTTTTTCCTATTTGATTTAGAAACTGAAATAAGTATATAGTTCCAGTCTTTCTCCCCATTTTTATTGGCGACTATTGACCATATTTGAACCTCCACCACGAAATAAACATTGTATGACATGTGCTAATTTTGGAATAAAGACAAAAATGAAGGCGGGGGTCATTTGCAGATGATGGCACTCTGGAAGAGTGTGATCAATGATTTGAATGCTTGTGCAGTTTCTTATTTGTTTGTTTGGGGTTTCCCATGTTCAAAGTCGGTCTGATGTAGCATAAAAAACCTATAGCACCCCCCATTCCCCATCTCCCCCTCCCCCCCCCCCCCCCCCCCCCCAAAAAAAAAAAAAAAGTTATAGACCCTTATATTTTTAACGCTCGATTGTGAAATAACTGTCATATCATGTCGCCTGTCATGCTGAGGTCTCTGTGGGAATGGGCATCCCAAAACATCTACTTTTCGGCGAATATGTGCATAGAAAATGCAATATAGGTCGTCCACGAGAGCGCTACAAGGGCAACTGAAGGACCACCGGAAATCGGGTGGCAACACACCACCCGAGTTGCAAGCAGTAGCATTGGTTCGCGCCCCGAGGCGAGCTGTCTCCCATAAGGCGTCCGACTTGCTGGAGGCAGACCGTTGGCAGCAACGGGAGGCGGCCCGTGAACGTCGCCACAGAGCCCTGATGGTCCCTATGACCTCAATGGAGTTCCAGTGCCACACCTGCCTTCGCCTCTGTCGATCCAAACTGGGCCTGCAGGGCCACTTACGAGTCCACAGGGATCGGTGCGGAGCCCGTCATGCTTAGACGCAGGGACAACCGCCGTCTCATAACACTCCAATAACAGTGCAGAGTCATGTGTTAAATATCATTTGAAAGGAGATTCAACAACCGTTTGTGGTGGTACAGTCACTCAAAATGTTAAAAAATGTCATACAATAATCATGTTGTGGTTGAAGTTCACACTTGACTAAATGAATATGCAATGCACGCCTTGATTACACCCAACGATGCAGAAAAAAACTGCGACAATAAACACTTATCTTTCACTCCTTTATTGTGCGGTTATGGCTAAAATGTCAACTCTACAATCATGGGTAACGTAATGCGAGTGACTTCACATCACATGGGTGATTACAACAATAGAACCACATCGAGAAATGGGCCAAATAGAAAAAGTGGCCTCCCCACTACCCACTCTATTGCAGCGCTGATAGGTTACGTTCCATGTCCAACAAAATACAGCCGAAAAATCGAAAGAGCTTACATAGTGAGTATACGAGGGTAAAACATACATACACATGATAAGCATAACACTCGCTTGGTCCGATTTCATTGATCGATATAATGAAAAGGGGAAACACATTTTATCGGAGTTTTATCTTGAAGCATAAGGGTACGACTCGATGAAAATAAAACAACAAACAAATAAAAAAGCGAGAGCCAGTAGGCATTACAACTGATTCGTTCACAACCTATGCCGCTAGCGTGGTGAGAGAGCGACCCCGAAAGGGCATGGAATCTGACAGGAACATTTAGCCAGATGTCACAGTCGGTCGTCTGCCTGGCACAAATGAGGCAATGCCAGTTGATTGTAATGCCAGGGACACTCGTTAGTGCGGAAAAGGCAATGTATCGGTACAGCAACAAGCTGTCAAATGTAACTGAGCCACCAAGACAAAATATCACACAGAGAAGCCTTACTTTGCTTACATGTGAAATCATTAACTCAAATCTCAATAAACTGAAGTTTCCCCATAAACAAGTAACGAGCTCAAGCTTGTATTGCAAGCAATCAAGAGGTTACGTGGATTTTTTAAATAAAACATTATTATGTCAATTTCAAGCAAAGAAAATCCTTACATTGTTTTCTTTATCAGCGACATGGACAAGCGTGATAAACACAAATTATGTAACGTCTTCAAAACTATTTAAGGCAAAGAAAGGGTTCCGTTGGAAAGAGTTGCAAAGGCTGAATGAAGCATTGGAATGCCCAATTTCTTCAGACTGATGTCTTCGGATCTCAAGCAACTGGTTTGTTCAGGCAGCTCTGCGCGACTCACATCTCAACGTGCCACGGAGGGTCGAAGTGACCTCACATTTCCGCCATTTCTGAAAGGCGAAGCGCGCCAAGTCCAACACATGCTCTGCGTGGAATGGCGTGCTGCGCCGGCTCTCAGCGTGCAACCCGTGTGCTGGAGCAGGTGTCCAGGTCCTTCCTGGAAACTGATCAAGGAAATTCTCCACTCGAGGCAGTTTCCAATGCGACCAAGAACTCCCGATGCGCGAACATTTAGTTTCGGCTTTGTGTATCGTATAGTACCAAACTTCGGAGTAGAAGCTGAGCTGGCAAAGAAGCAGTTGTAATTTTAGATACATTTAAGAGGAATTGAGTAGACATCTATTTCATCCTGTTTCAAAAAATACCTGTGATTATTATAATACAATCACAGTCGATGGTGATGGAGGGTGTCGAGGGAGTACTGTAAAATCTTTATTATTCTGTATACACACGTGTAATATAGTGCCATTAAATAAAGCTAGATGCAAAGCACATACACCAAATACTTGACATGCAAAACGGTAGCATCATCAGGGGTAGTCCTTGTGGAGTGGAGTGGATCATGCTAGCACAACCCCGCGCCTTTATCGAAATCTCTCTTCGCTAAGCAGTAACCAGTGGCGCCCTTAGAACTGTACTCACTCACTCTCTTGCCTATCTTGTCTATACATGGTTTTGCCTCGTTCATACAATTTGGAAAATACATTTGACTCGGTATGTTAACTATCAACGAGTTTTCTCCAGGTATTCTAGTTTCCACACACTTCGCCCACAGTTTCTGCCCACACGCCGTCCGGTGTACTAGCAAACACGACCGTTTGACCTGGACATATGTCAAGAGTGGTTTGCACCTACATGCAAAATAAAATGTATTCCACCACGCGTCCACTATACGTGGAGTCTTTCAAACTAGTTGTCACCGCAGTGAAAATACTTCGCATGCGTTTCAAAAAGAGCAGAATTCCTGGGCTTTCGTGGAGACTGCTCTGCGGAATGTTTTTCAATCAATGCTTCAGGCTATCCAGTTACAATGCAAAAAGAAAAACCCGCTAATCTATTAATGGGATATTAATATACTTGTTTCCTCTGCATCGAGAATCTATTAAAAGAGATTAAATGAAAACAATAAATCACCAATTAAAAATAGCACATATAAAATGGAAAGAAAATCATTCACGAAATATCCGCTTGAACGTATGGGCCGTCTGCAGCAAAAGTACGGTGTTATGCAAAGTTGGGGGGTACGGGGTGGGGGGTAGGGGGTGGGGAGTAGGGGTGGGGGTAGGGGGTGGGGAATAGGGGTGGGGGGTAGGGGGTGGGGGTAGAGGGTGAGGGGTAGAGGGTGAGGGGTAGGGGGTGGAAGGCGAGAGAGGAGAGAGCGAGAAAAAAACGCGAAAGAAGGGAAAAAGACAAGAGGACGTGGGGGTGGGTGGGTTTGATGTAAACGAAAAATTAAATTCAAAATCGCGTCCTTCACTGGAGATGAGTGATCGATTGGGTTGGATGACGTAGAGGACAGACGATGGGATGGCAATGATGGTGGGGAGGGACGTGTTGACGGGAGGGAAGGGGGGTGCAGGTTGCGAGGTGGGAGCAAGTGACAGGGACAGACCTGCCACTGGAGACTGGGAGTCGGCATTACTGCAGACACACAAGCAGCCCTGGCATTTGACCCACGTGGCAACCCGCTCCTGTCTGTCCCCGTGGCGTGGAGCTCTTGCATTGCTCCAGTGACACTCCCTCGGTGACTGACAGGTACAGTGCTCGCTCCCTGCTCACGATTCAGCACACTACAGCCATGAAGTTTGTTTTTTGCAGTCCTTCCCCCCTTTCCTCATCCCTTCTCGCCTATAAGCGTTCAAATGCAGTTTTCTGCTCATCTTGAGTGAAGTTGATATATCGAACGACTTACACACCGATTTAAGAAAGATATATTCAAGCTTAGACGATGTGCTTTCATTTTTCACTTTGTCTGCTTCGAGAGTGGAAACCAATGTTACCTCCTTGGCCCCCAAAAAGAAAGTTACCACGACGCGTATCACTCAAGAGAGTTAACTAATATGAATTAATACAGACGTGTGAGCTTTGTTTGTAGAGTTTGGACCGCCATGTGTCTTTCCAACAAATGCTCACCACTGGATGCCTACAGCGCACGCACGGTTTTGGAATTCCAACAGCATCAACGGAATGTTTGATGCAAACGTTATTGCAGATAAATACCATCAATCGCACAGTTCCCTTTTTTATTTCTGATTTTCTTACATATTACATCAAGTCTAAATATAATGCAACACACACTGTTTTTCAGGACATCTCATGAGTTTTGTTGAAATACATTGTTTTCCTCTCAATAGAGCTGTCATCACATGGTGAGATTAAACTTCACCACATGATTTACGCTTGTTACTAAACACACCTTTCCAGAAACAACAATTAAGTTCACCACAGGCTAGATGCCCATGCCCATCATATTGTTAGCTTTTTTTCTTCTTCTAAAGGTGCATCCATCTCTAGATCGAAGAAACTGAATAGATTATATTACTACTTCACTGTGTCAGGTTGAGCTCCCAGAAAAGAGCGTTAGGACACATATATGGCAAACAAACAGTGCTGGCATCACTCGCTTCGATTGCAACCTACTATCACCTGAACAGACACTGAAAATCAATTCTAGAAATTCACAGGAAACAACCAGACAGTTCAACAAATGGGTGACTGTGCTGACGCGTCAACACAAGCAAGGAATATATAGAATACAACAAAAGTCGTGCACTACAGGCATCACAGACCCACAACAAGGAATGCAGTGAAAATAATTATATCTTAACCAAAAAACATGTACAACCCACACATTTCCATCAACATCCTTCCGTCACTGCTAGGAAAATGAACCCAAAGCAAATGAAACAATAATGAAGCTTTCACATTTACGAACAACGCACAGTGCAAAATGAACCTCGTGACGGAGTTTTTGACCCTTCACTTGTCAATTATGATCAATATAAAATTTCTTCTTTCAAAGCTCTTGTCAGGGGATGAGCTCTCACAGTTTGTGCAGCTGCATGACGGAGTGAGCTGGGTATTTCTATCTCAGTATGGCTGGTTCTGCAACTTTTTCTGCATCTCCGTTTCCCTTGGTATAAAAAACCTCCCTTGTCAGACAGCTGAGTGTAATACATGACCTGACACACCATTTCTAATGGGCTGGCCCAGCTCCGCTCACAAATGGCTTCATTATGCAGGCATGTGCAGCTATTAAGACCACCAATTGCATACAACACCCCCTATCGCACCACAACAGAAAAAAATCGTCTGTTTTTTATAATCATGCCATTACTACTACACACAAGAGGGCAAAATATCGATATATCCATTTGATTTCTTTTTTCTTCCAAAACAACACAGCAAAAATACTTATGTGTATATATGATACAAGTGCAGCGACAGGTATTCAACATCCACAGTCGCAGAAGCTTCCGAAAACTGGAATGTGTGCTTGTGTATATGAAAACGTAGCAACAAAACTGTGCGGCTCACACGTCGCCAAAATGAGTGTTCGCTATTTCGTCTAATCACATCTATAAATAATCTGCCATGAGAGATTCGTTTGCATCATAACCAAACGATGTAGTGCAGAGAGGGACTGGCGGATGTGATGACATTTCTACAAGAACAAAATCAAATCAAAATCACAACAACAGTTTCTGAAATGATTCCGTGGAATATCCTTACATGCGTCTGCAGGGCTGACGTCGAAGGTTAGGGACCTGCTCCAAGTACGCAGAAGTTCTCTCCCCTGCCACGGCCAGAGTGATTCATGATATTCATGGAGCTACATGGACCCAGGTCCCGGTTCTCTCCCCTGCTTACTGCCTGCTCCAGCAGCCAACAAGGACGGACACAGAGACCAACAGACCACAGCCATACTCTCCTGCGATGCGATTTGTTCTCACACAGATTCTCACTGGGTAAAAAACCCAGCTATCATGCACTTCACTTCTAGATTTGAAAGCATCCCTTCATCACAACCTCTAGGAAATCAAATATGGATAGCTCTTAACGTAAAATATATAAATGTATATATTTACCGCTGCCCGCATAACAAACAAGCATACATAATCTAACTGCAATCACAGATTATAAATCATAATCTATTTGATTTTGGTGAAACAGAAAACACACAAAAACCATTTACTTGAAACAATTTCATATAAAATTCAAAAACCGTGCCATCTCAATAATAATACGTACCACTTTAGCTAAAGTATTATTTAAAACATTGATGGAAATACAGAACCAGAACATTGCAAACCATCACAACAATGAAACACCTCTCAATTTCAATAATAACAGGAGAATAATTTTCCATGGTCACGCCAAAAAAGATATCCTGCTAATGCAATTACAGAAGCAAACAAGCCGCTCTATTAGAATATTTCAAACGATACACACGGCAAATCGTACGTGGCTCTCTATGAACCATCGTCAAACCTACATAGGCGCTTAGTTGGCTTTCCCGCCAATTTTTACACCAAAGAAAGAAAGGTAGTCCCAGCAGTCAGACACGCAGACAGGCACACCTTCTCTGCTGAGCTCTCGCCTCAACTCCAGGCAATGCAACACGACACCACATAGCGCACCTGAGTCCAGCACCGTTCCACAGGAGGACCCAACCTTCATGCCAGCAGGCTTTTCACTACCTTCACACACAGGTGGGACGGCGATGTCGAGGACGTTGGGTCCAATGGAAACATGTAGAAGGGTCCCAGTATCCAAGGAGACCACAAGGTGCGGATGGCGTCCTGGACTTAGGTGTAGCGCTCCTGGTACTCGTGGTGCCACTTGTTGAAGTCGATGTTGAAGACCAGCAGGCAGCCAGTGGTCAAGCCAGCTACCAGGAACCTGAAGGCGCCAACACCAGCCACGTCACCAGCAGTGTGGAAGTCATTGGGGGGAAGGGGGGGGGGGGGGGGGAGGAGAGAGAGAGAGAGAGAGAGAGAGAGAGAGAGAGAGAGAGAACGAACGAACGAACGAACAAGTTTATTGTCTAGGCCTGCGGCCCATCACAAGTACATTTATACACTTTAGTTTTGCAACGTACTCGTACAAGATACAATCGATCTATATGCTGTACCTCCGTGATTATTTGTAATGTACAGTATACGCTGGGAGCGTTACGATGAACTTTTGTTACGATCTTTGCTCAATCGAGGAACAAGAAGGGCAAAGCCCATACGACTCACATGCTTGACCTTGACCTTTATATGACCTTGACCTTCAGGTGACCTTCAAGGTCAAGGTCAAACAACTAAACCTACCAATGACATCATACACAAAGAAATGCTTTACACATTTTTCCTACCAAAATACATGTGACCTTGACCCAAGGTCAAGGTCATCCAAGGTCATGCAACACAAAGCTGTTAATTCAAGACATAGGAAGCACAATGGTGCTTATTGGCACTTTCTACCATGAGATATAGTCACTTTTAGTGGTTCACTACCCCATTTTGGTCACATTTCATAAGGGTCAAAATGACCTTGACCTTGATGATATGTGACCAAATGTGTCTCATGATGAAAGTATAACATGTGCCCCAAATAATTATTAAGTTTGAAACAGTTATCTTCCATAGTTCAGGGTCAAGGTCACTTCAAAATATGTATACAATCCAACTTTGAAGAGCTCCTGTGACCTTGACCTTGAAGCAAGGTCAACCAAACTGGTATCAAAAGATAGGGCTTGCTTTGACCTATATACCACTTGTAGCTAAGGTCGCCATTCTCAATAACGTGGGAGAAAATTGGGAAAATGTGAAAAATGACTGTTTTTGAGACCACATTTATGGCTCCTGTGACCTTGACCTTGAAGCAAGGTCAAGTCACTATGTATGTTTTTTGAGGCCTTGTCATCATACACCATCATGCCACATTTGGTGTTGATAGACTTAATAGTCTCCGAGAAAAATCCAACGTTTAAGTTTTTTACGGACGCCCGGACGCCCGGACGCCCGGACGGACGCCCGGACGGACGGACGGACGACACGGCTGAGTACATAGACTCACTTTTGCTTCGCATGTGAGTCAAAAACCCATTCTGCATATCATGTAATGTTGCCTCCTTTCTTCTCTTTAACGCATGGCAAAGGTAAGTGGCGACCCCTCTTATCACATTTGTATCGCTATCACTAAGAAGTTGTACGAATGGATCATCACTTTCTTCTCTGACATATGGTATAAGGTATCTAATTTGTAAATCATACAACGCTGGACAAAATAAGAGAAAGTGCCTTTCGTCTTCCTCTTTTTCCCTACAATTGGGACACAAAGTTTCATAATTGTCTTTGCTATACCTATTCTTATGTATGGACAGCTCACTTATTCCCAATCTGAATCTGATCATGCAGTCTCTAAATACTTTTTTGTCCAGCTCTGACAAGTATCTTTCTGCTCCAAAGACAAGCTTAAATGCTTTGTATACGGAATATCGTGGACTCGTACCTAACTTAAGCCACCACTGCTGTGTAAATTCTTCAATGAGTCTTCCTCTTAGTGTTTTCCAAACTACACGTTCGTTGGCTGCTGTCTGTGATGTCCAAATATCTGACAATCCATATTTAGTAAGGATACATTTGATCTTAGAGGCCCAGTTATTGCTTCTCAAGTTATTCAACATAGACATGTACACAATACGTGGGTACCTATTAGTTTCCATTCTGAGTATTCTAAACCAATATTTGACAGACCTCAGTACCGCATTGATATATAAAGGGTATCTTCCCGTTTCCCCGTAAACCAGAGCATTGGGAGTTCTAGAACTTACATTTAAATATTGCTTTAATGCCAACAGATGGACAGTTTCTACTGTTTCGAAGTCGTCAACTCCCCATACCTCTGATCCATACAATAGAATAGGCTGAATCTGTACATCGACAATTTTGTTTAGTACTTGGGGTGTCACATGTACCAGTTGTCGTAATGTCTTTATGATCTTCAAGACCGCAACTCTCCCTCGAAATGCCAAATCTGCTAGTATTGCGTTTGTACAGACCTTTGTCGACAGTGTCACCCCGAGGTATTTATATGAAGATACAACTTCAAGTTTTTGTCCTCTCAAGAACCATTTCTAATGTTCTGCCATATGACCCCCCAAGCGGAATGACATCACCTTGGTCTTCTGTGCATTCACACTCAAACCCAGCCTCTCGGCAGCAGCCTCGAGGTTACGTATTTGGTTCTGTAATCCTGGAACCGTATCCAAAAGCAGTACCACATCGTCCGCAAACAAAAGTACAAATATTTCTTCACCATTGGCAACCAATTGGACCCCAAGCCTACCCTTTTCTTTTATTTCTTTAGTTAGTGACGTCATCAGCAAGGAAAATAGTAACGGACTCAATTTGCAGCCGTTTCAAGCCGCCAGGACAGCAAAAGAAGTCAGACGTCATTCCGTCACACTTGACGCAACTTTTCACACGTTCATATATTGATTGCAACATCCTCCCCATCTTACCAGTCATACCAAGTTGTGCAAGAACCTTCCACAAAGTCTGGCGATCAACGGTGTCAAACGCCTTAGTGAAATCAATAAATGCAACATACAATTTTTTATGACGAAATAAATACCTCTGTACCACACTGTGTAACACAAAAACGTTATCAATAGTAGAATACCCTCTTCTAAAGCCTGCTTGTTCTTCCCCGATAATGTCATATGCTTCTGCCCACTGTTGCAATCTGTTTTTCAAGATGTGGAGGAAGACTTTGCTAAGGTTGCTAATCAATGAGATTCCACGATAATTGTTAGGATCACTGGTTGAACCTTTCTTGTGTAGGGGAACGATTATTGATTCTGCCCATTGACTAGGAAACACTGACTCTTGAAAGATACCATTGAAAAGCTTCAAAAGATACGGCAGTAGGACACCAGATGCAGTTTTGATCATATCAGCCAAGACACCATCTGTACTAGGCGCCTTACCTCCCCTGATGTGGCGTGTGGCGTCATTTATTTCAGTGGCTGTAATGTCTGCGTCTAACAAGTCAACATCAAAGCTATCCGAACCTCTTCCCTCTATGCTCCAAACAGAATTCCCCAATTCCGACTCAGAAACTGCAGCCACACTTATATTCTGAAAATGCCTTACCCAATCCTCAGGAATTATGCCAGTGGGGGTTCTATGCCCACTACTGAGAATTTGTATTTGTCTCCAAAATTGCTGTGCATCGCTAATACGAGATGTTATTGTTTCAGTGGTCCTTCGTCTATATTCATTTTTCTTGCGCCGTATCAGCTGCTTATACGCTTTCCTACTGTCTAGATAAACTATCCTGTCTTCCTTTACGTGGCTGCTCATGAACTTGCGAAGATTTTTTCTGGCGATTATCTTGCTAAACTTACATTCCCTGTCAAACCATCGATGTTTCCGTTCTGCTGTCCCCCTGAACGTTCTTTTGAGAAAATCTGCCGCATTTACGAGCGCATCAGTAATTTTCCTAGTAGTTTTGTCTACATCAAGATTTACATCGTACGCCAATTCATTCACATCGTGCATATTCAAACCATCCCGAAGATTATCAACATAAGTTTGTGCAGACTGATTTTGCCAAATAATTTTTGTTTGGACCGATTCATTCCATGACCCATTTCTGTTATACTCTGCCGTGCATTCAAAAACTGCTTCAAGTCTCATGTGCGGGGATAAAATAGTTTCTTCTACATGCAAGGAGCGAAACAATTGTACTATATCTGCTGAGGCTATCAGGTAATCTATAACGCTGCTTCCGCTAGAGCTAACATAAGTAAATTTTCCTGAAGCTTCATTCAATAGACCGTTCAGTATAGTCAACTCATACGCTGTACAAAGTGACAGCAAAGACTGACCATACTCATTCGTTACATCGTCATCAGAATAACGCAGCTCACTTGTTATGTCTGACATCATATTACTTAAGTCACTGTCTATCGCATTACTCTTTCCGGTTCTGAGAAAGAGAGAGAGAGAGAGAGAGAGAGAGAGAGAGAGAGAGACAGACAGACAGACAGACAGACAGACAGACAGACAGACAGACAGACAGACAGACAGACAGACAGACAGACAGACAGACAGACAGACACAGACAGACAGACAGACAGACAGACAGACAGATAGACAGACAGACAGACAGACAGACAGACAGACAGACAGACAGACAGACAGACAGACAGACAGACAGACAGACAGAGACAGACAGACAGACAGACAGAGTAAGAATATGAGGTACCGGTTGGGGTAGGGATTGGGGGGGTAGGAAGTGGAGGGTAGAGAGGGAGGGGAAAACATAAGAGTAGAGGGAGGACGGGTAAGAGGGAAAGAAACAGAGAGAGAGAGAGAGAGAGAGAGAGAGAGAGAGAGAGAGAGAGAGAGAGAGAGAGAGAGAGAGAGAGAGAGAGAGAGAGAGAGAAGGGGGGCGGGGAACACAGAAAAGAAGGAAAGCTAGCATACGATTTATCTAGTTAAGAAGCAGAGAAAATAGACGACGAAGGAGGAACGAAAACTGGACTGGGGAAAAAGAAGGCTAGAGGTGAAAAAAAAATCCAAGGGAAGACAAGGACTAAAAGCAGGGTACACAGGAGCAGCCACAGATGGAAGTCTTATGGAATTATTCACATCAGGTAATTACAGAGACATGGACACGGATAGGTAGACGTATGAAGAATGGAAAAAACACACAGCAGTGACTGATACAATGGCATGCCGACAGTGGAGAGGACAAGATGGACAGGCGACAGTAGCAGATAAACGAATGAAATGGAATGAAAGATGAGACGGATCAAAGATGGATGGATGGAGAGAAACTCGTACTTTAAAGCATCTACACAGATAAATGAAAGACAGATGAGTTGACAAATTCAAAAATGCACAGGAGGAGGATAGAAAAGATTGAAAGGCAAATGGATGAGTGAATATTTGGAAGGAATGATGTTGCAAATACAAATAGAAGAGATGAACAGATACATTAATATTTGCACAGATGGAGAAGCAATGATGCAGGAAAACAAATAAATAAATACATTGATACAAATGAATTGTCAGGCTGAAAGGTGGATGGATAGATAAGCATATACTTCCCGATGGAAAGACAAAAAGAGAGATAAATAGACAGATTGGCAGATATTTAGACAGTTCAAAAGACAGGTAGACGGACAGTCGAGGGGCTGAATAGACAGAAAGGTGGAGACACATTCATAAGGCCAGGCAGACAGATGAACAGACAGATATAGGGACAGACAGATGTAGGGACAGACAGATATAGGGACAGACAGATATAGGGACAGACAGATGTAGGGACAGACAGATATACGGACAGACAGATATAGGGACAGACAGATATAGGGGCAGACATATATAGGGACAGATATACGGACAGACAGATATACGGACAGACAGATATACGGACAGACAGATATACGGACAGACAGATGTAGGGACAGACAGATATATGGACAGACAGATATATGGACAGACAGATATAGGGACAGACATATATAGGGACAGATATACGGACAGACAGATATACGGACAGACAGATATACGGACATACAGATATAGGGACAGACAGATGTAGGGACAGACAGATATACGGACAGACAGATATAGGGACAGACAGATATAGGGGCAGACATATATAGGGACAGATATACGGACAGACAGATATACGGACAGACAGATATACGGACAGACAGATATACGGACAGACAGATGTAGGGACAGACAGATATATGGACAGACAGATATATGGACAGACAGATATAGGGACAGACATATATAGGGACAGATATACGGACAGACAGATATACGGACAGACAGATATACGGACATACAGATATACGGACAGACAGATATAGGGACAGACAGATATAGGGGCAGACAGATATAGGGACAGACAGATATACGGACAGACAGATATAGGGACAGACAGATATACGGACAGACAGATATAGGGGCAGACAGATATATGGACAGACAGATATAGGGACAGACATATATAGGGACAGACAGATATACGGACAGACATATATAGGGACAGACAGATATACGGACAGACAGATATACGGACAGACAGATATAGGGGCAGACAGATATAGGGACAGACAGATATAGGGACAGACAGATATAGGGACAGACAGATATACGGACAGACAGATATACGGACAGGCAGATATACGGACAGACAGATATATACGGACAGACAGATATACGGACAGACATATATAGGGACAGACAGATATACGGACTGACAGATATAGGGACAGACAATATAGGGACAGACAGATAAAGGGACAGACAAATAGACCGATCAGTCATATAAGCAGGCAGAAATATGGTCACAGGTGAACGGGTAGATATATGGACAGTCAGACAGATGAACGGATAGACAGATGGACAGATGAAAGGGAAGACAGATGGACAGATAAATGAACAGAGAGAAAAATGGACAGGCAGCACAGAGACGGACAGAGCAGTGCCGAGGAAGATAAAAGGATAGGCAGATATAGGAACACACAGATATAGGGATAGGCAGATATAGGAACACACAGATATAGGGATAGGCAGATATAGGAACACACAGATATAGGGGTAGGCAGATATAGGAACACACAGATGGACAGACAGACGCACACAGGATAGGCAGATATAGGAACACACGGATGGACAGACAGACGCACACAGGATAGGCAGATATAGGAACACACAGATGGACAGACAGACGCACACAGGATAGGCAGATATAGGAACACACAGATGGACAGACAGACGCACACAGGATAGGCAGATATAGGAACACACAGATGGACAGACAGACGCACATCCAGACTGACAGACAGACACTGATGAAATGAACAAGTGGGAGCGCAGACGTACTTGTGGTCGTGAGAGAGAGCCAGAGAGCGAATGCTGCTGTCACAAGTGGGGTAGGTGTACAGCAGCGTGAAGTCGTGTGTACGCCACACCTCCACCACGCCGGCCTCACCGCCCACCATCAGGTACTGGCCGTCCCGACTTAGGATCATAGACTGCAGACACAAATACAGGAATATGTGATTATAGCAAGATATGTCAATGTCTGTCTGGCATTGCGGCCAAAGAAGAAGCACAATGCAATCACTGTAGTCAGATAATGCAGAAAGTCACTACTGTCCAACAGTGAAGTCAGACACTGCAGTCAGACTATACTCAGATACTTCAGTGAGACACTGTAGTTCAACAAAGAAGTCGGACATCGTATTCAGACACTGCAGACACTGAAGTCAGACGAAGAAGTAAGGCGTTGCAGTGAGACACTGTCAGTGTCACGTTAGTTATAATAAACGTCCTTCATGATATGTCATGTCATATTTCCAGTCACGCTATGTCAGGTTACGTCCCGCTGTGCACTCACGTGGAGGGTGTCCTTGTGCTTGATGAAGCGCAGCAGCTTGCCGTTGACGGAGAAGCTGGCCATGGCGCCCCCCTGGAAGGCCACCAGCAGGAAGGCCTCCCTGGAGAAGGCGATCAGGCGTGGCGACCCGCAGTCCTGGGGACCGTCCAGGGAACGCAGCAGGTCCCCACCCAGGGTGTGCACCAGCACTGGCCCGTCTGTGTCGAGAAGGCAGATGATGGTAGGACGGATGGATGAGTTATGGATGGATGGATGGATGGATGGATGGATGGATGGATGGATGGATGGATGGATGGATGGATGGATGGATGGATGGATGGATGGATGGATGGATGGATGGATGGATGGATGGATGGATGGATAGATGGATGGATGGATGAACTGATGGATAGAATGACGGATGGGTAGTTGTTTGATTTTATAGAATCATGGATAGATGGTTGGATGAATGAGTAGACGGGTGGATGGAATGATGAATAGATGAATGAATGAATTATGGATGGATGGATGGATGAATGGATGGATGGATGAAAGGAAAGGTTGGGGGGGTGGATTGGGGGGCGGATGGATGGGAAGATGGATGGGTGTATGATACATGGTTGGTGACTGCATGAGCGAAAAGATGGATGGGTGGAGAAATAAACAGACTAACTAATGAGTGCATGAATGAATAGATAAACAGAGGGATGGATGGATCGGCCGATCGATGAATCGATGGACGGACAGACGGATGGACAGACAGACGGATGGACAGACAGACGGATGGACAGACAGACGGATGGACAGTCAGACGGATGGACAGACAGACGGATGGACAGACAGACGGATGGACAGACAGACGGATGGACAGACAGACGGATGGACAGTCAGACGGATGGACAGACAGACGAAAGGACGGACAGACGGACGGGTGGTTGGGTATACGAGTGAAAACTGGCACAAGATTGAAGTAGCGAGCGTATGTGTTGCTGGCTGAAAGGAATGAAAAACAAGTTGATGGTACGAAAAATACTAATGAATACTGAGTACATGTGGAAAGAAACATGAGGAGGATGAAAACACGGTCAGATGGGAGACTGGAAAAATTGCTTGATGGATTAATGGTTGTAAACATTAACAGAGATATGCTGCTTGGAGAGAGAAATAAATGCATGGACCAGTGATTGGATGGGTAGGTGTGTGCAGAATGATGTATGGGAGCAAAAATAGATGGATGCATGAATCGACGGATGGGAGAAAAAAAAACGTATCTTCTCCCTCATGGAAGGTCGAAGGTTGTAGGACTTCACACGTTTTCAAGTTGCATTGCATAAGTGAACATACGTGGAAGGTTTTGAAAAACTGCACCCAAAAGACGTTGAATTTCCCTAGACATTAAAAACAAAATATTTTCGACAGCAAATGAAGGCAATATAATTTGGCTATGTCACAGGGGGTGCCTCTGGGCCCAGATGTTCTTCGAAACTCTTTATTCATACTTCTTTTCACATCTTCGCAGCCTAAAAGTGTTCCAAGCTCAAACAAAAGCGTGCATCACACATTTCCTGAGCCTGAGTCGAAATGTAGAGAGCACAAATAGAGGGTCACTTAAGTTCTCGCCTTCGAACAATACCAACACATGCTCATGAGAAAACTATGAGAAAACTACAAGGCAAAGGCAGCTTTCCTTCGCACACTGCACCAACACAAAGTGTTGCCATGCACACGAAACTTACTACCTTTGGATCCCGAGACGACCAGGCCCAGCTCAGCCACCACGCTGACACAGGTGACCTCCGACAGGTGTCCCGTCAGTGTGGCCCTGGGTGTAGGGTTCTCTAGGCCTGCAGCAAACACACAGTGACCCGTAATATTAAGTATGTCTAGCAGACAGGCAAGTGCACACACACGCATATCCGCCCATTGAGAAACAGACAGAGACACAGAAAGACACAGACGCACGCGCGTGCACGCAAAGCGAGCGAGCGAGCGAGCGAGCGAGCGAGAGAGAGAGAGAGAGAGAGAGAGAGAGAGAGAGAGAGAGAGAGAGAGAGAGAGAGAGAGAGAGAGAGAGAGGGAGAGGGAGAGGGAGAGAGGGGGAGAATGAGGGGAGGGAGGGAGGGAGGGGGGGGGAGGGAGGGAGGGAGGGGAGGGAGGGAGGGAGGGGAGGGAGGGAGGGAGGGAGGGAGGGAGGGAGGGAGGGAGGGAGGGAGGGAGGGAGGGAGGGAGGGAGGGAGGGAGGGGAGGGAGGGAGGGAGGGAGGGAGGGATGGAGGGAGGGAGGGAGGGAGGGAGGGAGGGAGGGAGGGAGGGAGGGAGGGAGGGAGGGAGGGAGGAAGGGAGGGAGGGAAGAGAGGGAGGGAAAGGGGGGAGAGAGGGAGAGATGGAGGGAGGGAGGGAGGGAGGAGGGAGGGAGGGAGGGAGGGAGGGAGGGAGGGAGGGAGGGAGGGAGGGAGGGAGGGAGGGAGGGAGGGAGGGAGGGAGGGAGGGGAGGGAGGGAGGGAGGGAGGGAGGGAGGAAGGGAGTTTTATGGCCCATCAGCCTTGTAGGCAATGAAAGACGATTAAGCACGAAAATCATATGGATAGTTTAGAGCAAACGCTAATTAAGTCACGGTGTCCCTAGTTATTTGTCTCTTACGAATCGCATAGGGAGGCGCGGTGGATCTATTTTGATCCCCAACCCACAGGGGGTGAGAAAGAGAGATGGACAGAGACTGACAGACACAGACAGTCAGACACACTCTCTCTCTCTCTCTCTCTCTCTCACACACACACACACACACACACACACACACACACACACACACAAACAAACAAACAAACACACACACACACACACACACACACCACACACATAACCACACACACAGTACCCCACTCATCACACATCCACAACCCCCATCCCCACCACACACACACACACACACACACACACACACACACACACACACACACACACACACACACACACACACACACACACACGCTCCCATCCCCGCATAAAGTCGTCCACTTACTGCCGTTGTCGCCCACGATGGCCTGGTGCTTGCTGGAGAAGAGCCAGACGGTGGCCGTGCAGTCCTTGGAGCCAGTCACCACGTAGAAGTCCTGGTTGGCATTGCTCTCGGATCGCGTCACACACGTCACCACGTCGAAGTGGCCGTACACCACCTGTAGGATCCTGGCTGTAACACACATAGGCATAACGTCCTGTCAGCCATCGACAGATCATGGGGAGGCCTGTGCTGGGCAGGGTGAGGTGGTGAGGGGTGATGTGATGTGATGTGGTGTGGTGTGGCGTAGTGTCGTGTGTGGTGTGGCGTGGTGAAGTGTGTTGTGGCGTGGCGTGGTGTGGCGTGGTGTGGCATGGTGTAGTGTGGCATGGTGTGATGCAGTGCAGTGTCGAGTAACATGTTGCAGTTTGGTGTGGTGTGGTGTACTGCAGATTGGTGTGATGTGTTGCAATTTGGTGTGGTGTGGTGTGTTGCAGTGTGGTGTGGTATGATGTATTGCAGTGTGGTGTGTTGTATTGTTGTTTGTAGTGGTGTGTTGCAATTTGGTGTGGTGTATTGCAGTTTGGTGTGGTGTGATGAATTGTAGTTTAATGTGGTGTGTTGCAGTTTGGTGTGGTGTATTGCAGTGTGGTGTGGTGTGTTATATTACTGTCTAGCTTGGTATGGTGTATTGCAGTGTGGTGTGGTGTGGTGTGTTGAATTGTAGTTTAATGTGGTGTGTTGCAGTTTGGTGTGGTGTGGTGTGTTATATTACTGTCTAGCTTGGTATGGTGTATTGCAGTGTGGTGCGTTGTATTGCAGCTTGATGTGGTGTGTTGCAGTTTGGTGTGGTATGATGTAATGGAGTTTCGTGCTGTATGGTGTATTGTGTGGTATATTGCATTGTAGGTTGATGTGGCAAAGTGTATTGCAGTATGATGTGGTATGTGTACTGCTGTATGGTATAGTGTACTACATTGTGGTGTGATATGGGATATTGTAATTCAGTGTGGTGTGGTGTACTGCAGTGTATGGTGTCTTGTAGATTCATATGGTGTACTGCAGAGCAGTGTGGTATGGCATATTGCAGTGTGGTGTGGTATGGTGTCTTGAAATTAAGTGTGGTGTGGTGTATTGCAGAGTGTATGGTGTATTGCAGATTCGTATGGTGTACTGCAGAGTGGTGTGGTAAGGCATGTTGCAGTGTGGTGGGGTATGGTGTATTGCAGTGTGGTGTATTGCTGAGTGGTGTGGTTTGGTGTATTGCAGTGTGGTGTGGTGTGCTGCCATGGTGTCACATGGCTTGTTATGGTGGAGTGTGCTGTGGTAGTATATAATGTAGTGGGGTGAAGTGCGGTATGTTGTGATGGAGTGTGGTGTAGTGTGGTGTTGTGCAGTATTGCAGTTTAATGTGGTACGCTGAATTATAGTGTGCTGCAATGTATTGCAGTGTAGTGCTGTATATTGCAGTGTGGTGTGCTGCAGTATCGTGTGGTGTATTGCAGAGTGGTGTGGTGCAGCGTCATGTGGTGTGGTGTGGTGTAATGAGCTATCGGGTGGTGTAATGCGGCATTGTGTGGTGCAGTGTGATGGGATGCGGTGTGGTAGGATGAAATGTGGTATGGTGTGTTGTACTGTGGTATGGTATTGTGTCTGTGTGGTATAGTAAGGTATGGTGCAGCGTGGCAGGGTGTTGTGTAGTGTGGTGCTGTGTTGACTGCTCTGGTGTTGTCTGATGTGGTGAGATGTGTGGTGCAATCTTGTAAAGTGCATGCACGGCATTCCATTGTGTGGCAGGGTGTTGTGTAGTGTGGTGCAGTGTTGACTGCTCTGGTGTTGTCTGATGTGGTGAGATGTGTGGTGCAATCTTGTAAAGTGCATGCACAGCATTCCATTTGTTGCACTGGGATGTGCTGTGCATCCTGCGTTGTGCAGAGTTGTTGACTCATAGGGGGGAGAGGGAATCAACCCCACACTGAAATGATGCACACCCAATGGTCTCATTTCATGAGACATGCTCAACCTAATCCAGATGCTTTCTGTGAAGAAGCGTTTTTAAAATTTAATAACCCGTCCATAAGTAATAACTAGGTGGAAACCGAAGGCTGGGTCTAAGAAAATGAGAGCGAAAAGGATCAAAATGCCACTCCACATGATGATTATCCTCAGACTAAGGGCTCAACCAGCATGGGGCCGATTATTTGGTCAACATATGGCGAGAGGAGTTACCTACCCTGAAGTGCCTCAACGCATCCAACATGTTCTGGCGTCTGTTTTTCCATTTTCCACGTGTAAAAATGCAATTAACAATTCCAAAATCACGAGTGTTTCACAGTCTGTTCAGCAGGTTTCATTATCATCTGAATTGCCCGCAAAAAAGCGGATGACAGCTAGGATAAATGGTTGACCAAGGACAGTGATAATGTGAACAGATGTGTTTGACCAGCAGTGGAAACCCATTTGTTCATCAGAACTACCACAACCACCTCATCGCCACCACTAACCTACATCCCCACCCCCGTCTGCCTGCCTGCCTGCCTGCCTAGCTGTCTGTGTCAGTGTCTATTTTGCCTCCCTCGCTGCACTCTGCGAGGCTATTATACTGTCTACAAGACATATATGTGCTGCACAGAAGCAGAAATCCATCTGTCTACCTGTTTCTGCCAGGAAGATGCGGAAGGACTTGTCCCAGAAGCCGCAGGCGAAGATGAAGCGGTTGTCGGCCGAGACGACGAAGCTGGAGTGCGAAGTCTGCAGACGCTGGTCAAAGTTGTCACCCAGAGTCCTCCTCTGCAGTCCCGTGTTAATCACTGCACAAAACCAGAACACCCACGTGTACGTCATCACTACACAAAACCAAAACACCCACGTGAACGTCATCACTACACAAAAACAAAACATCCACGTGAACGTCTTCACTACACAAAATCAAAATACCCACGAGCGCACACATACACATAAACACACGCGTGCGCACACACATGGAGAGTAGATGGACGGACAGACATGTACGCACGTATAAAGACCACACGCACGCGCGCGTACACACACACACACACACACACACACACACACACACACACACGCACACACACGCACACACACACATGTACGTTCAAACACATATGCAAGCAGAAGCATACCCACAAAGACACACATGTTAGTACATTTTGTCCATACTAACATGCATATTTTAGTCACACACTCACAGAGTTGAACAGAATCCCAACATCACACACATAGCTACAAACATTCACACCACCCATATTTTCAGACTATCATACACACCAACATACATGTACATATGAAACAAACACTCATCCACTCGCTCACTGACTCACTCCACACTCACTGACTCACATGCACACTAACTCATTCACTCACTCTCCCTCCCTCCCTCCCTCCCTCCCTCCCTCCCTCCCTCCCTCCCTCCCTCCCTCCCTCCCTCCCTCCCTCCCTCCCTCCCTCCCTCCCTCCCTCCCTCCCTCCCTCCCTCCCTCCCTCCCTCCCTCCCTCCCTCCCTCACCCAGCAGCTGGTCCATGGCCAAAGGCAGTGGTGGCTGACTCTGGGGGTCTTTGGGGTCCGAGGAGAAGCTGGTGGCCGCATTATGAGCTGCAAAATGGACACAGCACCCAGTCAGCTGGTGCAGGTAGAAATATCGCACAAGACTCAATGAAGATTATTTTTCGTCAGCTATTGCACACACAGATGTCATACATAACAGCAAATACATTCATGTTCAGTAATGCAAACCTCATATATTTACCACACACTAACAACAATCCCTGAGACGCCAAGGGGTGAACCAGGTTTTAACAGGTACATGTACATGAACTCGAATACCTAACCAGAGACGAATAAGTATGCTATAAAATCCTTCTGCAGGCCATTGATTTCCCCAGCAGCATTGTTTATGACTTACAGACGCTCCAGTAGAGTGCAGTCATTAATGCAGGAAGCCGGTAACGTTCTGAGGATAACAAATTATTCCAGTCAAAGAACAACACATGATCTGCATTCAGAGAGGGACACCGAGAGTTTAGACTCGAGGGCAGACAGTAAGACAATGAAAGACGCAGATGCAGCCTTGTCCTTGCAGACAGTCAGTGCCTCCTTGTATCCTCAACCACGAGCAGATCGACACCTAGACACGGCAAATGCAACTGACAGCAAGAGACGGGCAAGTGTGGGGTAGAGACAGGGCTGCTCACGCTGGTAGCCGTTGTTCCACTTGTTGACGGCGAAGTTGTGGTTGCAGGTGATGGTGACCACTGCTGGGATAGGCACAGCAGGGTGAGTGTTGGCAGCCACATGAGTGACGGGCGAGTTGGACAGGAACTTCATGATCATGCACACGTCATCCTGAACGTTGGAGAACATCATGGGAGTCTGCAACACAAAGCACACACAATGCTTCGCTCTGCACGCTCCAGCAAATGTGACCCGACCCGACACCATGAAATGAGTCTTTAAGCTCCACTTGGACAATTTTGATCTACGGACTGAAGTAGGTCAAGGGGATGTAGGTTGTCGATGCCGAGATTTTCATTCCACGTGCTCCACAAATCACGTATCTCCATGATGTACAAGGACATTTCAAACGTTACCGTCAAGCGTGTTATAGTCGTTATAAAGCATCAATCCTGCTGATGAGGAAAAGCCCCCAAAACACGTGCTTTCAACCTCTCCACCCCACCCAACCCCAAATTAAATAACAGCGCCTGTCCTCGTATCATATGAAAGCCTGTATTTTATCATCTACGAGAATTTGTTGCATAGGTTGAAAAAGGCTCCCAACCAAATCTTTATTGGATTTCAAAGGACCAACGTGTTAATTGAGGAGAATTTGGCAAACATTCTGAGAGGATAGGGTCTTCACAACTCTTAGTCCGATTTGAAAGCAGTTTCGGTATCGGAGAGTACGTTCCAAGTATTTTCAGAATCAGTCAATAACTCAACCTCGACAAATGTGGAGTCAAGACTTATTTCATGGTCACGGGTCAACTGTTTTCTCCCCTCTGTAAATCCAGGCTGAAATCATTCATATTCCTGCATTTTTCATTGCAGAACTTAAAAAAATTTCTATACATAAACGATTTTTACGTAGGAATGAGCGTCGTACTTCAACTGCATTTAAAATTCTGAAGTAAAAAGAGCCCAACTCGATCCCTATAAAGACGCAACATGTTTCAAACATTTACATCATTGACGAAAAGTACACTGAACCACAAAAAGGACCTAAATATTGCATGTCATTTACGATTGGTACAGACCAAACAAATAAAAGATTGCCATCAAATTAGACTGGGCATAAATCATTTAACGCGTAATGAAGAGATTAACTGATTACAGGAGGAAATAAAAAAAACTAAACTGAACACAATAAAGCAGAGAGTCAAATCGAACGAAATATAAAAAGCGCTCTTATTCTGATATATTGAAACCCTCAAGAACATACAAAATCAAGTTTTGATAAACAAATAATCTAGGAAAATATATGGATATAGGTATCGATAAGATGTACACTGTCATGCATGGAGACAGAAAACTATTGGAAAAGAGAGCTCATTCAAGTTTAGTTTTAATCAGAAAGTTTTTGCAACGTGAAAGGAAAACAGAATCATGGCAGACGAAAATGAAAACGAAGCAGAATATCCACGTCAGCGACCTCTTAAGATGGTCCCCCACCACCTACTTCTACAGGCTGAAAACTGGCAAAAAATACCAAACCCATAGCCCGATTTCAACCAAGGAATCTGTTCACAGCGACCAGACAATGCTTCTCAAAAAAGGACCCCATTTATCTCATACATTGAATGCTCTAACCTTTAGACTACCACGACTCATAGCAAGATGCATATTCATCAAGAAAAAAATAAGATTTTTTCCACAACGATTCTGACAACTCCACTGAAAATAACACGAAATTATTGTGTCCTGTCTTCGAATTTCCATTCTCATCTACTGGGTTAATAAGAACACGCTAAGACAGGTATTTAGTTAAATATCTGCGATGAGTATTCTGTCTAATTCAATGTGGTGCGCACATTCAAAATACGAGCTGCTAGAACTAATTAGCAGTATTCTATTTTACAGCGCAATATAAAAGCAATTGTGTGGATGTCATCTAATTAAGGTCTACATTCTCTCAGCGTTGTGACTCGAAAACTCAGTCAAGATGAAGATCCAATCATCTATGCAAACTATAAAATTTTTGGGTGCTCAAGCTTTTAAGCAATTGGCCATTTTGTCACTAAGCAGTCTTGTGGCTCACTTTCAGTGGTGAGGAGCTATGTCTTCTTGAAGGGCCACAACCAGGGAGAACTTTAGGGAAGATGAGAGGGTGAGAGAGATTCTCATTCATTAGTTGATTAAAAAGCAGCCACACGTTAGTATGAAGGCAAGGCACTGTGAACAGATTCCCAGCCAACCCACAAAGGCGCAAACATGGACCTTATTAATTATGCTCCTAGTCCTACGATCCGGATATTTTTCTGTTAGCTGAAAAACAGAAGAACAAATGTGCACATTGTGATGCCCGTGTGACCATGGATATAAACTTTGACCTGTGCAGACAAATGGTTACACTGACAAAGGGATCCCGCCCGTTTCCATGGTTACTAGAGCCACGGCACACTAACCCAAACACGGTCTACGCTGGCACAAAATGACATCACACCACTGCACAGTACATCGGCAGAAGCAGACCATCGGGGAATCTCAGGCAACCTTCACTCTTACAGAAAAACTTGCAAGCCAAGTAGTTTCCCTTATTGTGAACAATTTGTCTTAGAAAACATGTTACGGTATATTAACTTCCTACTCCAGGGGTTGCAATGATTAAGAAAATT
>JAWQFJ010002474.1:117500-132500 GCA_034096865.1 Theodoxus fluviatilis | reverse complement strand
TTTTATTTCTGACAACTTTCTCGAGATTTTAAACTGTGTCCTCTCCGCTATGTTCATTCTGATGCAGGGCCCTGAACATTTAGTTCACTCCAACATCACTTCCTTGCCAATCTGTTCACTGAACATTTCACCATTCTATTCACTCTGATCATTTCCCTCACCAATCAGTTCACTTGCGGCGTTCCCCTCTCCTATCTGCCCACTATCTCTTCACTCTGGAGAAATTTCCTCACCATTCTGTTCATTCTGGACAGATTTGATTTTCTCGCCATTCTGTTCACTTTGGACAAATTTCCTCACCATTCTGTTCACTTTGGACAAATTTCCTCACCACTCTGTTCACTTTGGACACATTTCTTCACCATTCTGTTCTCTCTGGATATGTTTCCTCACCATGCCGTTCAATCTGGATATATTTCCTCACCATTCTGTTCACTCTGACAAAGTCTTCAGGAGACTTGGCCCATCCGGGGAGACTGACGTCATTGACCTCAGTGTCATCCTCCTGCTTGCCCAGGCTGTAGGCGTTGCTGTTGACAAACATCTCAGGCAGGAAGTAGAACTCCGGAATCAGTTCCTGCAGAACAACATACACAGTTAATTCCTACCTTAATGTGGATGGCAGAAATCAAATAAACAAACAACAACAACCATCAGCGTCATCATGGTCCTAATTGTTACGGGGATCCACAAAAACGAAATAAAATAGGTCCCTGGTTACTTACATGTCTTTATATTCAACATAAAACATACCCGTAACAGGGGTAGAAAAGAAAAATAAAAATAAAAATAATGTTACATTGGTATATGGCTCAAACACAACATCCTCAATAACCAAATCTTATAAAATTACACCTACTCTTCACCTACTCAACTCCCAACGGGAAAAATGAAAAAGCACAAGTAAAATGTCGGTCAGCCTTCTTATATAAAACATAAAAGCACGTAGGTCAGCCCTCGACAAGTAAAAACTATCGACCCGTGTAAAACTCTCGCACCAACCTTCCAACTCTGCCCGCTCTCTCCCTCTCTCTCTGCCCGTCTCTGCTGTGTGTGTGGAGCCGATCTCTTCTCTTCGTCTGCTTCTCTCTTCTGTGCTTCGCCTTCCTCCACTCTCTTCTTCGTCTGCTTCACTCTTCGGTGCTTCGCCCTCCTCTTCTCTCTTCTTCTCACCCAGCAGGCGGACCGATCTCTATCTTCTGTCTTCTCTCAGTAGGCGGACTAATCTCTTCTCTTCGTCTGCTTCTCTTCTGTCTCTGCTCTCAGTAGGCGGACCGATCTCTTCTTCTCTCCTCTCAGTAGGCGGACCAATCTCTGTCCTCTTGCCCTCTCCGTAGGCAGACTGATCGCTGTCTTCTTGCTCTCTCTAATATAGCTATCTTCTCACAACCAACTCACAACCCACCTTTTCTCATTACTACTCATATCTCAGAGCGAACACCGCTCATCACTCCTAGGGCAGAACTCAACTCCCATGCAGCCTCCATTTCTATACAGTCGTTGGACTACCAACCCCACCAGCAAAAACCAAGTCTCTCTCAGGTGAGATACTTCCAAAAACCCACTTCCCCATTACATTAATACTGAGTGAAACACTCTGGGGAGGAAATACAGAAACAGTTTTGGGCCTACATAAAAGCTAGAACACGCGCGCGCGCACACGCAGAGAGAGAGAGAGAGAGAGAGAGAGAGAGAGAGAGAGAGAGAGAGAGAGAGAGAGAGAGAGAGAGTGAGAGAGTGAGAGAGAGGGAGAGAGAGAGAGAGAGAGAGAGAGAGAGGAGAGAGAGAGAGAGAGAGAGAGAGAGAGAGAGAGAGAGAGAGAGAGAGAGAGAGAGCTGACCTGAACTGAACTGTTATTGCTAAGGCCATCGGCCCATTGCAAATACATGTAATACAGTATACATTGTTTAATCATTTGATCGGAATAAACCACGTGTTATTGCATGTCTTATAATCCTCACGAGAGAGAGAGAGAGAGAGAGAGAGAGAGAGAGAGAGAGAGAGAGAGAGAGAGAGAGCTCTTTCACTATGTTAGGAGTTCACTGCATTTCATATCGAGTCTTACCTTGACGTCCGAAGTGTCACGTTGGCAGTTCTTCCAGGCCTGGGAGACGGAGGAGAAGATGCGGTTGGGATGATCGAACTTGCCGCCTTGCAGATGCAGGAACATGCTAGTGAACGGCTCCTGCAGAAAAGATTGTATTGGGTCATCATTCCAAAACGATCTAATGGAATGAAAAGTCGAGTGTCTGACAGACTGATTTAGGACTAATTTAGTGACTGACTGACTGACCGACTTATTGACCGACCGATTGACCGGCTAATTGATGACTGACTGACTGACTGACTGATGACTGACTGTATGATTTTCCGACCGACCGACCGACAGACCGACCGACTGACCGTCCGAACGACAGACCAACCGACCGACTGACAGACCGACAGACCGACCGACCGACCGATCGACCGACCGACTGACTGAATGACGGTGGATCAAAAGGATGGAAGAACGTTTTGACAGACTGTCGGATGGGCGGGCAATGGGTCGAACAAAACAAACAAATATATAAACGGACAACCCACAACCAAACCCAAGAAGGATGGGAGAGGCCCACTCACCACACGCAGCAGCCAGTTGAGGGTGAAGGCGGCCGTGGAGTAGTGGGTGCCGTAGTGGAAGGGTGGGGTCTGCTCGTGTTCCCACGAGTTGTAGCGGTCCTCGAAGTAGGCCTTGCGGGTCTCGTTCAGGGCCCCGATGGGCTGCACGGCAAGCAGTCTCGGTAATAAAAATATTTCAGAGACTTGTTCAATAAGACCAATCACAAAGCTGCAGATGGGTAGCCGGTAGAGGAATAATTGAATGGGGAAAAGGGACGGATGAGTGTGAGTGGGGGTTGGGGGGGGGGGGGGGGGACCGAGGGAGAAAGGGGTGGGAGGAAGGAAGTGAGGGAGGGAGGGAGTGAGAAAAGGGGACAGAGAGAGAGAGAGAGCGAGAGAGAGAGAGAGAGAGAGAGAGACAGCGAGCGAGAGAGAGAGAGAGAGAGAGAGACAGGAGCGGAGGAGAAGAGAGGAGAGAGGAGAGAGAGAGAGAGGGGAGGAGGAGGAGGAGGGAGCGGAGGAGGAGGGATGAGGGGAGGGAGAGGAGGGAGGAGAGGGAGGAGGGAGAGGAGTGAGGGAGGTGAGGGAAGTGTAGAGGAGGAGGAGGAGGTGAGAGAGGAGGAGAGAGAGAGGAGAGGAGAGAGGGAGGATGGAGGAGGAGGGGGGAGGAGAGGAGGAAGGGAGGGATGGAGGGAAGGAGGAGGAGGGAGGGGGGAGGAGGGAGAGGAGACGGAGGGAGAGAGAGGGAGAGAGGGAGAGAGAGAGGAGGAGTAGAGGAGGAGGAGAGGATGATGAGAGGAGAGAATGAGAGGACGGAGAGAGGAGAGAGCGAGAGGAGAGGAGAGGGGAGGGAGGAGGGAGGGGAGGAGGAGAGGGAGGGAGGAGCTGAGGGAGGGAGAGAGAGGGAGGGATGGGAGGGAGGGAGGGAGGGAGAGAGAGAGGAGAGAGAGGATGGAGAGAGAGAGAGAGAAGAGAGAGAGAAGAGAGAGAGAGCAGAGACAGATAGACGAAGAGAGACAGACAGACAAGAGAGCAGAGAGAGAAAGAAAGAAAGAGAAGAAAGATAGAGAGAGAGAGTAGGAGAGAGAGAGGAGAGAGAGAGAAAGAGAGAGAGAGAGAGAGAGAAAGAGGAGAAGAGAGAGAGAGAGAGAGAGAGAGAGAGAGAGAGAGAGAGGGGGGGGGGATATTATAAAAGAATGCGTATAGGAGAAGTATGAGAGCATTCGCAGGCTTACATGCAAGCGCGCGCGCGCACACACACACACACACACACACACACACACACAACACACGCGCGCGCTACAACGCACACACGCATTTACGCACGCACTCCACGCATACTAACATCCTAAACAGCAGACACACCCCTACCCATCCCCACAAATAACATGCATGCGTACACAGAAACGCATAGACACGCATACACGTATACACACACACACACACACACACACACACACACACATCCACAAAGAAGAGCACCTTGGAGAGGTCACGGTAGTTGTTGGCATGACTGAGGTCCAGCTCGTCACCGTCGTAGTTGACCAGTACCCATGGAAACACGGGGTACTGGTTCAGGTCATTGTAGGTGCGCCCTGAATCACCAGGTCAATAAGTACACATAGGACGACTGGTTGCCTTGAGCGCACACGAACAAACGCACACACGCACACACACACACACACACACACACACACACACACACACACACACACACACACACACACACACACACACACACACACACACACACACACACACACACACACACACACACACACACACACACACACACAAAGAGCGGGCGATTGAAAAGACAAATCTAGTAGATTGCCAAAGCACCCCGTCTGCACTCTTCGTAAACAGTCACATTACATTCGTATACTCTGTTCATTACATCAGTGGTTTCAGAGAAAGTCCTGGACATTTGTCCTTCCTTCCTTGTGTTAATCCTTTTTTCGTGAATCCCTTCCTTTCCCAATGTGGATCTGCTGTTTTTACAGGGACATAAGGACACGTCCATTGGCCTAAGACCTAACATATGGGAGCTGAGGAAAGAGCCACAGAAGGATTGCAATAAGCGGTGTACATGTATTCCTCAGGCGGGTTTCCCAGGACTATGTATATGCACACCCAAGAAATCCAAAAGGCATTTCCGGTATGCTTACTCGTCCCCATGTTAATACCGACCCCTGTATGATTACAGTGATCACTTTCCAATCATATCGGAACCGCCCTTTGGATTGCTTGGGATTGCTCAAGTTTCTGCTATGGACTTGCAGGTTGCGCCCAAGACGGAACGACATGAGTTGCCTCCCTTGCACTGAGTGAGCCTTTCCCAGCAGGGAGTCAACTAGCAGCAGTAAATATCGATTGCATGGAAAATCCCAACACTGACATCGGCATCTCATCACGCATGTCAGACAACGGATTAGAATGCCACTCTGTATCCAGGCCGTATAAAACAAATTTCAATGCACAAGCCTAAGCATCTCAGACGACCCTTCTAGCTAGCTGCACCAGCCAAACTCACTTTATCAATACACATACACATTTACAGTCATGCATGCAGCAAACACGAACATCAAAACACACGTTCAATCTTCATGACCGAGAGAGCGGGTTAAGTGTTCTGACCACTGCCTGCGTACCTGCGATGGTGTTGAGGTACATGAGATAGTCAAAGTTGGAGATCTCACGGCGCTGCCACTTCTGCGTCATGCCAGACAGCTTGAAGAGCTGCTTGCCCGATGCCAGGGACATCCGCCTGCAACCAGGTGAGGCACAAAGTTCTCAGCAGACGATGACAAGGACTTGCAATGAACAGTAAGGTGGGTACTCCGGTTCATGGGTAAAACTGTGGGTGGTAGTTAACTTCGGTGCGTTCATCCAAAGCGTATTTATGGTGTGAGATTTGCAATGTAAGGCTGGCCAAGTTTGATTGACAAAATATCCAATGTGTGCATGTTTACATGTGTGACGTATGCAAAAGTACCACGTTTCAAAGAAAAACTACTGCCACCTGTAATAGCCGCATCATGGCAGGCAAACTGTCACAATGACAATCTTCCGTCCGAAAATGCCCGCTTCTTTGAAAACATACAGTTTCTCCCCCCTTGTCTGTAACATCATTTCACTGACAGTAGGGGATGCTCTTGTGGCAGCGCGAGGTGACACCCAATTGATGCCTCAACAACTCCCACTGTTGCAAATGCTGTTGCTGCATGACCATGTCGCCTCTCTCTCTCTCTCTCTCTCTCTCTCTCTCCTCTTCTCTCTCCCCTTTCTCTCCTCTCTCTCTTCTCCCTCTCTCTCTCCTCTCTCCCCTCCCTCTCTCTCTCTCTCTCTCTCTCTCTCTCTCCCCCTTCGTCACCCCACTCTCTCTCTCTCTCTTCTCTCTCTCTCTCTCTCTCTCTCTCTCTCACGGACTGACCTTGCCTGGGGCAGGCCGTACTTGATGCCAACCCCTACACGGGGCAGGCTTTCGATGACCTTCTTGACGGCTGCGTGGTCTGGCAGCGCCAGCATGATGGCCGCTGTAAGGCAGACGTATGGTCAGCAATGCAATGCAAAGGCATGGCATCAGTACTAGCATCAGTCAAGCAACGAAAACCACAGTCAATAAGTACACACATGAAGCTCCGCATAACAGGCAAATACAATGTTCGTGGTATTAAAAGAAACGATTGAATGAATGAGGAATGAATACGTGACTACCCGATCGTGGATCAAGTTACCGCTTTCCTTGCTTTTTTTCTGCATGGTTTTTTGCCTCTGTGTGCCGTGTGTATGTGTGGGTGTATGTGTGTGGTGTGTGTTTGTGTTGTTCTGCGTGCCGTCTCTCTCTCTCTCTACTCTCTCTCATCTCACACACTTCACACACACACACACACACACACACACACACACACACATACACAGCACATGCTTTTGTTTGGGGGGGGGGGGGGGGGGGCGAACCGGGGTTGAAACTTAATTTTTAAATTAAAAACTTTCAGTTGAAAAATAAAAAGATGTAGTAAGAACGTGTTGGGAACGCAACCGATATTTATCGATAAGGCAAATTATCTGAACACCAAATACAGAAACAAATCCAAAGACGGAACCCATGCCAGAGAAAAGAAGGCGAGAAGGGAAACTGAGGAATCAAAAGAGATCATCAGCGCTGAAGGCCATATCCTCGGGAGCAGGCATGCCAGTCATGCGGCAGGCCCTATGCGGTGCCACTATTTCATTAGGCCTATCTCAGCAGCGCAGCTGGAGAGAGCGAAAAACCGCCCGAAAATAATCGCCGCTGACGATAAGACTCCGGCACCCTTGTGACGGACTCGCCGTCACTCTTTCCCGCCACCGACATCTGCTTCGCGCCAAAACAGAGTTTTTTCCCCTAGTCCACGCTTCGCGGGTATGGGCGGGAAGAGGTGCGCTTTCGTCGCACAGTTAGCAGTTCGTTCCATTTCACCTCGTGCAGCGAGTAGTGCAGAGAGCAATTTACTGCAGAATTCGGTCCAGACTATATGTACAGTAATGACCTGGGACGATGTTTAGTTTTGAATTCGATGGCTCAAACGTTTGAAGGTGAGTCGGGGGGGGGGGGGGGGGGGATTTCTGATTTTTGAAACTTGTTATTCATACTGAAGAAGGTTGCGAGTGTTTTCAAGAAAGATGGACGACGGCTTGTGAGGACGGGGAGGGGCCGCTATTGCGGAGGGCCGCTATTGCGGGGGGCCGCTATTGCGGGATTTTTTCAACAAAAGTTCCTCAGGTAATTTTGATTCTTTTGTCCTAAAACGCATAAAAAACCAGAATATTTTTGTTACTTTTTTTTTAACTTTTTTTTCTATTGCGGCGGGCCGCTATTGCGGGATTTTTTCAACAAAAGTTCCTCAGGCAATTTTGATTCTTTTGTCCTAAAACGCATAAGAAACCATAAAATGTGTTACTTTTTTTCAACTTAGAAAAATTTTCGTTTTCTTTTCTATTGCGGGGGGCCGCTATTGCGGGATTTTTTAAAGAAAAAAAAAACGAAAATGTTTCTAAGTTGAAAAAAAGTAACGTACATTTTATGGTTTTTTATGCGTTTTAGGACAACAGCATCAAAATTGCCTGAGGAACTTTTGTTGAAAAAAATCCCGCAATAGCGGCCTCCCGCAATAGAAAAAAAAAGTTTTAAAAAGTAACAAAAGTATTCTGGTTTTTTATGCGTTTTAGGACAAAAGAATCAAAATTGCCTGAGGAACTTTTGTTGAAAAAATCCCGCAATAGCGGCCCTCCGCAATAGAGAGCCGACCCCGTGAGGACATATTGGTGGGGGTAGGGTGGGGGGTTGTAATATATTGTCCAATTTTACTAAAGTGTTTCCCGGACTATCATTATTCAATCAACAAATTCGTGGATATTTCTTCTCTCGCAATCATCATGTATACATCATCTGTGATTGCATTAGATGCCGCCTAACATGACGCAATTCTTTATTTACACGTAATTTACTTTTTTTTTCTAGCCTAGACATTATTACTTTCAACAGTGACTACACCGGCGAATGTTCGTATTGATTTGCCATTAATTCTAAGAATGCGTCAGAGTGCAAGCTATAGGAGGAGCCCCAGACACCCACCGAAAAGTTGTTTTAACAAAGGTATGAAGCAAGGAAGTATTGCTCAGAGGAAGTGGCAAGTTGGCTCTAGGGGTGGGGATGCTAGTAGCTACCTGCAGACTGAGAGGGCAAGTGACGTTACAGAAGCAGTCGGCACCTAACCAAAGCATGAAGAGAAGGGTGGACGCAGAAGAAGTTAAACACTTCGCTCCTAAGTCTGCCCGCCAGTACATGTCTCTCTCTGCCTGCCTATCTGCCTGCCTGCCTGCAATCCTGCCTGACTCTGCTAGAAAGTCTGCCCACCAGTGAGCCTTCCCTTCTGCCTGCTTTCCCAAGTTGTCTGCTTGAATTGAAGCTGGCCATTGCCACCTTCTAAATCAGACAGGAAGGATAGCCGAAGCTGCGGTCTGAAGCCGCCTATCTGGAGCAGTTCCCTGCAGCGAATTAATTAGGCGGCGCTTAATGAGATGATGGAGGCAGGCAGGGGAGGAACACGACGCTGGGACGATAGCTGGAGCCAGAGGAACGTCTGTGGCCCTTCTCTCCCGTCTCTGACTGCCTGGCCTCCCCTTGGCAGTTGCAGCTCAGCGATTTACGGCATCGCTTGACGAGCCGTAATGTTTCCCCTCCCTCTCTCCCTTGCTGTCCATGGGGACCGCAAGTGGGCAAGCGTTTACGAGCGAGGAGGGGAGTGATGGGCATTTTAAGTTCTATTCGTTAAGAAGTGAGTCCTGTTATTGCAAAGCCTATGAAAACATCCTTTCCAGGGTCCTGGCAATAGAAACGGGCCGCTGCTTACAATACACTAAAACCGTCGTGGTGACGAGGAAACCAGAATGATTAATTGGAAAGGAGCGGGTCTCTAGCCCAGGTGGAAAAACTGCTCTGATATCACAGCAAACGCAGGGCACAGAAGCCTCTTCCATCCATCGCAAAACGTGCTACGAGATGCTCACTAAACATGCCACGCGCGGCTACAACACTGACGCTAAGAAATATTCAACACCTACGTCAGATTAGCAGAACCACTGCAACCACAACCAGCACTGCGAAACACCGTCTGGGATAAAATGCTGTTTTCGTACTGAGAGTACTGAGAAGTCAGCCTTGCCGAGTTGGTTGAATTTTACACCACGCAGACGGAGACGAACATTTGAAATGAAAAAGTTTTCACGTCACCAAATCCGACGATATACTGCGACTTTGAGTAAACGAGACTGCTCCATCGCAAAAGAAAACACACACAAAATAATGCATAAATAATATATGAGAGAGAGAGAGAGAGAGAGAGAGAGAGAGAGAGAGAGAGAGAGAGAGAGAGAGAGAATTTGAATGATTTTATTCAAGGCCATCCATCCGCCCAATTGAATACATGTGAGCGCATATATCAAAATAATAATTATATGAATATCATTCTGTTGTGTATACACCTGTTAGAGTTATGACAGCTCTGTCATCAACTGTGCACTAAGAGAATAATCATGCTGTACAGGACATACTTTTCTCATCTCTGAGTGTCATGGCATAGAAAATGTACATAGAAACATCTTGCGTTGTCCGTATGTTAGTTCCTTTCAGGAGATAGCTGCACGTTCTCGGCGGTGACTGAATATATTTTGAAATGTCCTTTTCCCTTAATTTGTTATAAGCACTGCAGTCTAACATGAAATGCGTTTCATCTTCGACCATATGGCAGAATGGACAGGTAATTGTTCTCGTTTCGCTGCATATGTAACGTTGATTATTTTGTAATTTGTTTATGCCTAATCGGAAACGAATAAAGGTATCTCTAAACTTTTTATAACGAGGAAACTTAGATATCGTTCTTGGCAGATCGTGTTTTTGAAGGAGGCATACCAAGAATATCTATCACTATCACGGTTTCTTCCTTCCCATGACTGGAGGTAGCAGTCTTTTAGTCTTTGCTTCAGTTGTTCCAAGAAACGAGTTCGCTACCAACTCCCCCGTTTAACCACACATATGCATATCCTAGTTTACACAATGTGTCTTTTAAGGTGTGGGCCCAGTTCCTTTTATCAGGGATGTTGCCATTTTGCAGCATATATACGCCTGTTTAGGTAGTCTTATTGGCGACATTCTAGACAGCTTGAGCCAGTATTTGATAGCTCTAATTGTACTGTTAATCACGAGGGGAAATCTACCTAACTCTCCATATACGAAGTGGTTCGGTACTTTAGTATTCAGCTCTAGGAACTTTTTACATGCAAATACATTAACTCTCTCTACCCTTTCCTGACTTTTAAGACCCCATATTTCGGCGCCATACAGCAGGGAAGATTGCACCTAGGGCATCAAATAGTTTAATAAATATTTTAGGGTTAGTATTGTGGAGAGACCACATTGCCTTCATTATCTGTACCGTCTTTTGTTTGCGTTGAACAGAAATATCTTCGACCGTGGCACTTTCTGAGAGAGAGAGAGAGAGAGAGAGAGAGAGAGAGAGAGACAGACAGACAGACAGACAGACAGACAGACAGACAGACAGACAGACAGACAGACAGACAGACAGACAGACAGACAGACAGACAGACAGACAGACAGACAGACAGACAGACAGAGGAAGACAGAGGAAGACAGACAGACAGACAGACAGACAGACAGACAGACAGACATTCAGAGACAGACAGACAGACAGGCAGACACACAGAGACATGCAACTGAAGAAGAAATAAGTCAAAACAGCGGGAATTGGACAATCAAGCCAAAAATGTTAAATGCAAAGTGCAAATTAACAGTAGGAAAAAGAGTTGAAAATCATATCCCAAAAGGTGAAGCACCACTTGCCATTTGATGAAAAGATGTCCCATATTTCCCAAACCTCGAAACCCACAAGATTACATTTCGTCTTCACAGAACATCTGATCTTCGAACCCCGGAGATTTCTCAATTAACTTATCTTGATCACATTATTTTTCATTAAAAGGTTTGAAGTATTTCAATTGCATATCAACCGCCTTTAAAATTGCTAAAAGCTGACGTAGAGCAATATTTATCTAATATATATTGGGTAACATCTATATCTATCGTGAAACAATCTTTCCCTCTTAGTCCAGACATTTCATTTCGTAGCTGAATATCCTTTTCAATTGATTAACCGTCGAAAATTGTATGGGAAATTACGAGAACAATAGCTGTCAGACCATTCTTAATGCCAAATTGCTCGTCCGCCAAACATCATTTTGGAGAGAATTTCATTTTAAGTGACAGTCCAATGGTTATTAAAAAATCCAAAAGGTGTAAATCTTCGATTTATCACTAGCTTTACATGTACATATCAAAGTCCAAATGATGATAGGTATTTTTCCTTTTCTGACAGTCGACTTCCATTCAAAAGGCACTCTACACTGGGAAGCGATGTCCGGGGATTTCAGCAGACTGGGGGCTGCACGAGGAACAGCCCTGCCTGCCTCCATGCCAGGCAGCAGTCAAAAGGGCGATGCAGATGTTCCGTGTGAAGGGCTCTCATAGAATCAGTCATGCAAACCCTTACCCGCCTGTCGCCATACTTACCGCCTGTCAGACGACAAGAAAAACAACAAAGACGTTAGAGGATACCCTCTCCGTATGAACCGATTCGTATACCATTAGTACTTTCATGTCCCGAAAACGCAATCCCGAAAACATTTATACAAGAGAAAACCTTCAAATCCCAACACCTTATAAACAAGAGACTGTTGTGGGCAAAATGCAGCTTTCGAACGCACAATCAACCGACTCGATTCCATTGAAAATAACGTAGGCACTTAAGTTAGATTAAAATCTACTTAATCGCGTGTAATGTTACAATTTTCTTCAAAATCTTATCTCATCACTGGGAACTCACTTCATTTTTCTAAAACCATCTCCCTCGCATTGTGTTGAATTTTTCAAAAGTTGCCTTTCATTTTAATGCACAACAATCGCAGCATTTAGGATGTAATTAATCTCACAACAGTACATACGAGTAAGTGCACAAGCATTTGGATTCATAAATAACTACAACAAAACTATTAAATCAAGCATTATCACAGCACATTTAAACTAATATGCAATTTACACGATTTCACACGATACATCAAGAAAGAAACACAAGAAAACAGAAAAGCATTTTGAGAACTTGCTGTGAACTGAAATTCACAGGAATTATTTTGTTTTTCCTGAGATGTGTCTACCACAAGCTGGAAAGACGCTGACACTCTAATAACAACAAAACGACAGAAAAGGAGACGATTTTAAGCCAAGAGTTGCCAAATCCTTTGCAAGCCTTCCAGAGGAAGAAAAGAGCAAGGCCACAAACGAAGCGCCCGGCAGGTGGCACTGCCGCCCCACGGTGGCACTCCACTCGGCGGACGGGTTTCCGCTGAATCTTACAGCTAGCTGGTTGGGGACGCAGAGCAAAGATAAAATGGACAGAGGGTGGCTCAAGACGATGAAACAGAGCGATTATCAAGAGGTTGCCCGTGAATTACAAGAGGACATAGGATGGATAACAAGACGACACAAGGCGGACTAGAGAGGAACACAAAGCGACATGGTTGATCACCACGGGAGACGTTGAAAGGATAACGTCAGTAATGCACACACGACTGACTACTACGAGGGCGCAGGTCGAATTATAATTTTACGCTAGGCGAACTACACAGGGGCGAAGGGCAAACGACTGAAAAAGACACAGGGCAGGCTCCTAAAAGAGATACAGGGCAGATTATTGAGAGAGACACAGGGTGGACTACTACACGGGAACAAATGAGGACTACAAGTATGGAAACACAGCAGACTACGCAGTACAAACGTAACACAGGGCAAACATACACGCGGAAGCAAGGCGGCTTAGTAATGGGGACACGGCGAACTACCAATGGGGATTATGGGCGGACTGCTACGAGACATAGGGCGGACTACAAATGGGGACATAGAGCAATCTTTCAAGAGTATTAAGGGAACACGTGACAAACTTCTATGGGGACACAGGCTGGATTACTGATGGGGACACAACTATGGGGACAGGGACAGACAGTACACAAGATGGACGGTGAAGGATCGTTGTAGACGTACTTCTGTTGGCCATGAAGATCTCCAGGGCCACATTCTGAAGCAAGTAGCGTCGAGAGAAGATGGCCCGGATTTCGCTGAAGTGCCATTTGCCATGGAGGTGATCTACATAGGCCAGCACCTGGAGAATGAAGGACACTGGTTACAACCGTGGCAATACAAACGTGTCTTATTTAGCAACGTGAAAACTGTTCCAGGACGTGAACATTTCCAAATATCGCATAGAAAAATAAACGTGTACTTTCTGCATGTAGAAAAGCAACAGGCTGTATACTAATATGCATACATTTTATATATCGATTAACGTAGACCTATTTCAAAAATATAATGACAACATGAAAGGAATCCAGGCAGTTATATCGATATCATCGACGTAAAAGGGATAATCACACATGTTTATCATGATTTACACTTGAATGCGTGCATTAAGAAACGGCAGCTGGACATGACATGCATACAGGCAATACGACACAAGGCAAACGACACATGGCGTTATCAATGCACACCGGAAGGAACGCCTGTTCCAACGAGACAAAAGATACAAAGTAGCATTGGGGTATGAGCAACTGATCTTGAACCCAACCGACAAATGAAACCATCTGGGAAAGGTCAATTGAAAACGAGCAAGGTGAGCCACAAGTCTTCAAACACGCTATGTTGGCAGCTGCTTTATTCCAATAATGATTAAGTACAGTGTAAGAGTAGACGACGCATCAAATCCAATATCTTCTCCACGACGCATGGTTGATGGAGATGCAGAGATTGTAAGAAGTGGGCTTGGGAGGATTCAGGAATCGATGTCCTAGTCCTCATCTGAAAAGAGACAGTATTGCATGGACTTGTTAGCTGATTAATCAAAGTGTTTATTCGTCGAGTGACTCCCAAGTTCTCTTCGGTGCTTTGCTTTACAGTGAAACGGTACACCTCGCATCATTATTATAAGGTTGAATTTTTAAACATGTAAATTCATTCAGTGTGTCTATTTCTATTAGTCTGATCATTTCTGTCTTCTCCCCCCCCCCTCCTTCCTCTCTCTCTCTCTCTCTCTCTCTCTCTCTCTCTCTCTCTCTCTCTCTCTCGCTCTCTCTCTTTCACACACACACACACACACACACACACACACACACACACACACACACACACACACACACACACACACACTCACACACACACACACACACACATACACACACACACAAAGCTACCTGCGACTTCAAACGGCGCGACAAGGAGGCTGCGGTGACCATCTCCAAAGACCAAAGCGGCCATGCAAGGAGGCTGTCATAGCACTTCCAACCTTTCATCAACCATAACGGCTTCAATTACAGCCAGGACCAAGCGTATTTCGACAGTAAGCACGGCAGACTGAGCCCTGGGCAAACGTCTGATTCGGCCATCCGTCAGGCCAGGATGCCAAATTGCACGCACTTCCGGCGAGGCCAGGGAGGGTCTGAGCGTCCCCAGGCAACTCACAGATGAGCACGTTGACATACAACTTTGATATCGCAGATGAGTAGGAAGCTGACATTAACGATCAGAGATCATGCAGTGATTCAGACCAGCTACAGTCTTCATTTTGTCTGTATGTAGAATATCGCAAGCATCCCGTTGAACTCTGGAAACTCTATTGGAAATATAAATTGTATTAAAAGGCATGACCATTATAACACCTCACTCGTGTATTAAAAGTAAAAAAGAAGACAACAACCCTCCCAAATATCTCAGAGAGAGAGAGAGAGACAGAGAGAGAGAAA